>OMNZ01098801.1:5690-21764 GCA_900303255.1 Lesueurigobius sanzi | reverse complement strand
TTAGAACCAGCCAATCAGGGGTCAGTTTTGCTAGATAAGGGGAGGGACAGTCTGCTTTGAAAACTTGACATGTTGTGACAAAAATTAAGTTCAGGAACAGGGGACGGTCTGCTGTAATTTTGGGTTAGGGTTAGGTAATTTTGGATAGATCTATGAGTTGGTTTGTCTGAAAATATAATATCTAATATATATATATATATAATATATAATATCTAAACCTAGATTTCCCTGTTCCTAAACTTAATTTTTGTCCCGAGCCGACTGACCCCTGATTGGCTGGCTGTAACATTGGTCCTGGGCAAACAACATGACATTGGCCCTGGACTCTTAATTACTTGGTGATATCAGGAGTATCCAGTTGGACCCCAGTTAAAATATAAGATTATAAAAAAATAATAAATGCCAAAACTGAAATCATGAACAGCCAGCTCTTCCTCCAACCACTTGAGCCTCAGTTAAGGGCTTTTCTCTTTGCCCATAATCATCCTGGACTACAACAAGAACAAAGGAGGAGTAGACGAACTGACTGCCGCCTCCACTTGCCAGAGAAAGACCAGGAGATGGCCAATGGTTGTGTTTTACAACATCCTCAATGTGTCTGCGTACAATGCATCTACAGGCAATCTTTTCATGGATAAGGGAGCCTAGCAAGGTAACCAAGAGGTAAGAAACAAATTGGATGATAAATAATTGTTTTTAGGGTATTTTATGGCTGATTTAAGATAACATAAGAGATAGTAACAGACAGCTAGCACTAGAGGAAGGTTAAGCTGTATTTTGTCATGGCAAAGGCAGTACGGATGAATACTTGCACAATTAATTTGTTTGCATTGTCCATTTTCTAAATCAAATCAAATGATATAAAAGAAAAATATTCAGAATCAGGAACACACACTTTGAGCAAGCTTTCAAAACAGTGCCAGATTTGGGGGCATCCTATCTTGTACGTAGCTAAAGTTTTAACACAGATTTCTGATTCTTTAAAATGCATTATGCTATGATCACATAATGAGTGGGTGGTTTGCTACGCGAGTGTATGCGGGCATTTAAAATATATTCCAGCCCTCGGTAGAACATTTCTGAAGCATTAATAGAAGCTCTTTGCTGTCTCTCTGCCAGATCTGCAGCGTTGTATTCCCTGGTCTGAATCCCACTTAACCCGGTGACTCCAGCCCGGCCGGACATATGCTGCGGAGCGCGGGGACCTCCTCTTGGCAAACCCCCGTATGGTCATGCATGCTAACACCGTTCACACATGCTCATGGAGGTCGGGCCTGCCTTTAACCCCCGTCAAATTCATAACCCGCTCGTAGTGTGGTAATCAATGCTCTGTGGGTGGGCTCTGTTAGTAAACTGCTACTGCTGATTTACTGTATTTATTCTCCTGCATAGCTACTAGTATCTACATGAGGTGATATGGGTTGAATTGGGTTACATTTTTATGCTGATTTTAGTTTTAATTTGCGCTAAAGCAAAAAAAGAAACTTTTATTGACTGTATATTATAACCATAACCTTTGTCCGCTTTGTCAAACACATATATTTGACTGTATTCATGCAGGTCAGTATTACCTGACAGACAAAACACAAAACTGTCCTCCACATTATGAAAGCATAAACCGCTCTGAGCACTTCTGTGGATGAAGTGTGTTCATCTTGCCGCCATTGTTTTGTTGGTATGTTGTTAGGTATAAGTGAAAGCCTGTATCCACTGTTCATATGCATGCTATTCCGACTACTTCCAGCAGAGGGTGCTCCTGGATATTTAGAAATTCTGATCCTATCCGATCCTATCTCTCACTCCTTACTGTCTTTTTTAGATATTACTTCGCATTTTGAAATGTGAAACAACAACTCTGAGGTATCCAAATCAAAGCTTCAATTATGCTGGAAAAAAAAAATGATATTAATCTTGCTATCAGTCTGTGTAAGTTCTCAGTCGTTCAGGAGTTGTCCATCGTAGGCAAAGATTCTTCAGTCTTCATCTGTACTCTGTAGTTGAAGTGTAATTAGGTGTGAACCATAGAGAGAATATTGATGGAGATATAATTGGCTAGCTCTGGTCGAAGCCGTGCTAGCATACGGGATTGTTTGCGGAAGCCGGAAGAGCCCATTGACTTACATGTAAACTTTTTGGCCCCTCTTTAACTCATTGTTGGAAATAGTGTTGTTAATATGGCCCTCAAGTGCTAGTCTTACCACGCACTATACCGTCCCATTGTTTGTCTTTTGATACCTTCAAGATTGTTTAAGATCTTAACTGGCCAATCAGGTGCCTTCTTTCATCAAGGTTGGCTGCAGGGCCTGGTTTGATTGACAGCCTGCCTTTGCTGTCGTCCGTGGGTTCACCCCTTCACTTGTGTGACAAGTGAAGGGCGGGCACCTTCAAGAACTTCACTCCTATTTGGCTCTATACCAAATATGGAATTGTTTTCAATAAAGCAAAATGGCGGCGGTTCACATGCGAGCTTGAATTTGCTTCATTAGCCCACGCTGAACGCAATGGGGAAAGTCACGTGGGCTGCGTCCATCTGTTCTACGGTCTATGGTGTGAACAGGCCAAGATGTTTTTCCAACCTTTAGAACTAAGACAGATGGGACTTAGAGGTTAACGTACCCACAAGAGTGTCAATTCTGCTCATTTGCTGACAAAGTTCTTTGGATAAAGAGCGAAACGGTCTACAGTTCAACTACAGCGTACAGATGACGACTGAAGAATCTTTGCCTACGATAATCTTGCTATGTATATATACAGTATACTGTATATACAGGTATATTTGCAATGTTTTTTCCCTATCTATATTTTACAAAGTAGATTTTAGAGCTTCTTGAACAGCACCTTAGAGGTACTCTCAAAAATGCTGTATTGTTTGTGACTTTTAATGCCAGAAAGCCAACTCCACCTGCAAACCAATAGTACTATGTGGCTTAAACAAGTACTTAAAAGTTACACTGAGTAACATCTCAGCCAATAAATACAATAAAATACAACTTTTTTTTTTGTAGCTGAAAAAATACATAAGAATGAACTAAATGTCTTAGGTCTCACCCCTCCTAAGACCTGACTTGTAACTTTACTGGGAGCAGGGACGTCTCCAGCTCGACTCTGTGGAGATGCTGACTAAAGGCAGCCAAATTTAAATAGGTTAGGTCCACATCCTAATCCTTTCTTTGAAGACTGACTGCAAAAAACAGCATTTTCTGTGTCTTTTCTGGTCATTGGGAACATGGTTTGTTCAGGGTCAGTGGTGGAAAGTAATAAAGTAAAAAGTACAAGTAGAAAGTACTAATTATAAGTATTTTTACTTTACTTAAGTACATTATCTGATTAATACTTTTTACTTTTATTTCACTACATTTTAGAGCCAGTATCTGTACTTTCTACTTCACTACATTTAAAAATTGGGTTAAAAGTATTTTGGGTTAAAAGTATTTTCAAAATGAACTGGTTTAGACCTGGTTTAGACTTGGTTAAAACTTGGTTTAGACCTAGTTTAGACCTGGTTTAGTCCTGGTTTAGACCTGGTTCAGTCTGGATTTAGACATGTTCTAGACCTGAGTTATAGTTTACTAGACCTGATTTAGATCTGGTTTAGTCCTGGTTTAGACCTGGTTTAGTCTGAATTTGACCTGGTTCAGTCCTTGTTTAGACCTGATTTAGACCTAGTTTAGACCTGGTTCAGTCTGGATTTAGACCTGTTCTAGACCTGAGTTAGTGGTTAGACCTGATTTAGATCTGGTTTAGTCCTGGGTGAGACCTGGTTTAGACCTAGTTTTGACCTGGTTCGGGCTGGATTTAGACCTGTTCTAGACCTGAGTTATGGTTTACTAGACCTGATTAAGATCTGGTTTAGTCCTGGCTTAGACCTAGTTTTGACCTGGTTTAGTCCTTGTTTAGACCTGGTTTAGACCTATTTTTAGACCTGGTTCAGTCTGGCTTTAGATCCATCTTTAGATCTGAGTTAGTGGTTTACTAGACCAGGTTTAGTCCTGGTTGAGACCTAGTTTAGTCCTGGTTTAGTCCTGAGTTAGTGGACCTGGTTCGATTCAAAGGATTTTAAAAAATCCAAATATTTTTACTTCTTACTTATAAAGTTCATTTTACAGTGTATACTTTTTAATGTGATGCTTTTACTAAAGTAAATCCTTGGTCCTGTATCTACACTTTTACTTAGAATATTGAGTACTTCTTCCACCACTAGAAAGTAATGCAAAATTGTGTTTTAATTCTAAAATAATTTGCAAAGATGTTCAATATTCAGTAAAACAATGACACTATTAAACATGCACAACAAAGCAAAATATAAATGGTAATGATAAAGTTTTATATATTTTTATATAACAGAATGATCACTACACCCAGCCAGGCTCTGTGTTCTCAATAACTCATCAACAGCTTTCTGGATCCCTCCAGCCCTGATGGAAGTAGTTTACACACTCCTCTGCAGCGCCTATAACGGATGTACAGGGCCTAATGTGCCTTCATCAGTGAACCCCAACACACTTAGCATACCTCTGTCTGCACTGCCATATTTAATGTCAAGTGCCCTGACAGATAGACGAGGCTAAGGGCTAAGAAGGTAAAGAGCGAAGGATTACAAAGTATCAGTGAGGCGGCTGACAGGACAAACTGTTAGTTAAAGACTTTAAACGACTCCCGTGTTTTCACTGGGATATGTCGAACAGATGTTGGGGCCAACTGTACAGGCGCACCTCCGCACACCCCACCCGTCAGAAAGCGTGTCACATTTTTCAGCCCGGGGGTGAAATAATGGCGCTAGATAGAGAGAGAAAGAGCAAACATCCTTTAAAAGTTGACATTAGGTATTCAGACGCCAGAGAGCAAAGTGCCGGCAATTAAACCAATCAATCTTGTTGTTGCTCGGGAGCCAACATCTGGTCCAGGGGTCCGGGTAGACCGCGGCCGAGCGTGGGGTGGACAGACACGGAGCTGTCCTTCATTGCAAAGATAAAGGAATAGATATAGACTACACATCCAGTCCCAAAGTCCGTACGGGCCTGGTGTCAGCTGGTTCTGCTGTGTTGTTTCCTTTGTTATAAATAACAACAGGCCACCTGGACTCCTCAGCCCTTACTACAGTGCGTGTGTGCATGGTCTTAATGATCCCCCAGGCTATAGGCAGGCTCAAAGCAGAGCAGAGCGCCTCATCCCGGGCTAATGGGACAATGGAGGATTGCGTGGACGGTGTGTGTGTGTGTGTGTGTGTGTGTGTATGTGTGCGTGTAAATATGTGTGTATGCATAAAGCGTGTTTGTGTGTGAGAGAGCTCCACGCTGCTGAACAGGGAGCAGCGTGTGTTAATGGGCCAGAGGAGGATTGGTGCAGGACTGACTGCTGGCAGAGACGGATGGCCCGGGACAGAGACTGTGCTGACAACCAGTGAATACGGGGCAACGTTGCAGAAAGGTCAACGCCGCGCACACACACACACCCACACGCAGAATACTGTCAGAGGAGGAAAAATAGGCAAGGTGTTCAAAGTGCGGTGCCTCGTCGGCTCATGTGACTTTCAAAGTTTTGTTGCCGTTTGTCAGTATTCATGTTTTGGGTCCTTGTTTTGCAGTGGGAATTTATTTGGATTGTTGATGACTTAAGAGGAGACACTGCTAAACTTTTTTTTTTTTTTTTTCCAGGTTCTGGGCCAGTTTAAACAGACATAAAACAAACAGACAACGACAACACCAAACAGTGGGATAAGAGACGTGGGGGTAGGGTAGTTTACAGACTATATACAATTCAGTTATAATATACCCATAGGGTGTATATTAATGATGGAGGTTCAATTGGTTCTCTGTGGAGCCAGCTATCATATGGGGGCTGGCTCAGGAACCCGGAAGCTCCCACCGACCCCGCCATGTAAGCTCCTTGGCCCCTCTTTAACTCATTATTGGCAAGCCATGCAGCCTATACCTCAGCGGCTTCGCTAGGGATGACTTTTCAAATCTGTTGTGAACTATACTTAATTAATCTCTCATTATATATCTAACCCTGGCCCTGTGAATAATTCAATTGCTTATTTACAAAAGTATTGGCCGTCGATCGCAGTGGTTCTCAAGTGGAGGGTCAGGCCCATAGAGTGTATACAATAATGGAGGCAGCCTGCGCAGCTTTCCCCATAGCGCTCAGCTAATGAAGCTAATTCATGCTAGATGTGTAGCCGTTTTGAACCACTAACCGCAGAGCAAGAAGGCACCTGATTGGCTATATTAATATCTTAAATAATGCTGAACGTATTAAAAGAGATAGAACAGGACAGTGTAGCGTAGGGTAAGACAAGCACTTGAGGTTAATCCAATCCAATCCAGTTTATTTATAAAGCACTAATAAAAACAACAAGGTTGACCAAAGTGCTGTACATAAAAAAGACACACAAAAATTACAATTAGAAAATACAAAGCAGTGGCAGAAAACACACTATTTACAGCAAAAAAAAAATCAACACTTCAAAATGAATTAAAAGCCAAAGAGAACAATTGTGTCTTAAAACTAGACTTAAAAACAGGAAGTGAATCGGACAGTCTAACACAGACACAGCTCATTCCATAATTTAGGTCCAACAACAGAAAAACCCGATCTCCTCTGAGTACAATCCACGCTTGAAGAAGACTATTTCCAATAATGAGTTAATGAGGGGCCAAAAATGTCAATGGAAAGTTATAGGAACTTCCGGGTTCCAGGCCCCATATGCTAACTGGCTTCACGGAGGACTAGCTAATTGCACCTCCATTGTTATAGTTGGGATAAGTTGGGAAGTGGGTTGCAGGACAATTTTCAGTGGGTTGCAATAAACTGTAACAATGCCAGTGGAATAAGTATTTTTGCACAAAAAAAAAAAAAAAATCAAGTATATTTAGGTTTATTAACTTACTAAAAGTGCAATTCAATGTTTTTTTTTCTCCTCACATAGCTCCAAAAGACTCATCACAGTCTTGCACTTGATACAATTTTAAAGGTTTATTCTGAGGGATATTTCAATATTTCATTCCCAGCCTGATTTATTGAGTTCTGAACCTCAAAAAGAAAGGCATAAACCAAAAAACAAACTAAATATCCAATATCCCGTCTGACCAAATCTTTGTAACTAAACAAAATAAAACCACACATATAAATCTGGCTCAATCCATTATTTCGATTTTCGTCACCAAAATTATTGACAATTCTAGCAATTTTCATGAATAAAGAAGAAAACTTCCAATATAATTCAATACAATTCAAATGTTTTCCATATTCAGCTGCAGCTTCTCGCTGTAAACAGTTATTAGTTGTCAACATACAGTTTACAATGTTGTGAGACGGTTGTCAATTTTGATCTGATTGTTTAGTAATAGGTTAAACTTTGCAATTATTGGAGCCGCTCTGCTTTTCAAACGGTTTATTTGAGATGCCAGAGCAAAGGTGTATGCTGCCAATTAAAATAGTAAGCCTGCAAATTAACATTTCTGGCACAAGACAATTAAAAACGTGTGAACACTTTGCAATTAAACCTGATAACATTTTTGTAGCTTGTTACATTTTCATCAGACAAAAAATTGCACAGATATTAAAACACATGATGCTCTTCTCCAGTGAATGGCACCAGGAATGTCAAAACTAAAAAATGTAAAACCTCCAACTGGGGACAAGCATGTGGCATAACAGTTTCCCCTATAGCACTAAGAGCATGTGCAATAGGGGCCTACAACATGCATGTGTTTTCAAAATACTCTGGAGCTGAACCTTCTAAACACTGGCGCATTTTTATATAGATTTTTTCAGACAGAAAAGCTTTCCCGATTTTACTTTTGCTATCCATCAGCACACTATAGCTTAAAGAAGTACTAGTAACATTATTAGACCATTATCAACAATTACATGAACAAAAAACAAAAAAAATATATATATATAATCTGGCTTATGTTAAAAATGTAACTCTACATTTCTTCTTCTTCAACACCTGTGCACTGGTATGTGTCACTGCTCACTTTGCAGTCATGTGGGACCCAGTCACCAGGACCTGGCCCCGTGAATAATTGAAATGGTTATTCACAAAACTATTGGCCGTCGATCGCAGTGGTTTTCAAGTGGTGGGTCAGGACCATAGAGTGTATAATGGAGGCAGCCTGCGTGGCTTTCCGAATAGCACTCAGCTAATGAAGCTAATTCATGCTAGCAGTGTAGCCGTTTTGAACCACCGCCATGTTGAATTTTTGGAGCCTAATGCCGCATTCATGTGAACTGGGGAACTGGTTTTCCCCAGATGGAAGTCTGTTGTTCCCAGTTGGTTTGTGTTCATGTGCTTTCTATGTCGGAAAGTGGGGATTTTCATCACTAATTAGCATTTAACAGAGCTAACTATTTACATTTGGTGCTAGCATCTCGAAAAGCTAAACTTTGGTTTGTTTGTTTTGTAAAGCATCTCATACATTTTCTTTTTGCTAGCATACATTTTGGGCATTTCTCTCACAAATCTGTTACTCCAAAGAAAACAAAGGCTCATAGTAAACCTGTGAAAGTAGCAGTGTTTAACAAAGAAGCTCACATTTAACGAAAAATTAACAAATCAGCTGATTTCTGCATCAGATGTGGAAGGTGGGAAGCTTGTTTTGACCCGAGTTCCCCAGTTGGGAGAGCGTTCATGTGCATTTTCCAACTGGGTAGAATGTTTTTCCCAGTTCCCGAGGTCCACATGAATGCACCATAATTCCATATTTGGTATTTACGAGTTACGTTCTCATGACAACTGCAACCGGAGAGCAAGATGGCACCTGATTGGCCAGTTATTTTTTTGAATATCTTAAATAACATTGAAAATATTAAAAGAGAAAGAACAGGACGGTGTAGCGCATGGTAAGACAAGCACTTGAGGGTCATATTAACAAGTTTATTTCCAAGAATGAGTCAAAGAGGGGCCAAAAAGTTCCAATGGAAAGTCATAGGAGCTTCCGGGTTCTGGTGCCCGCCCCCGTATGCTAACTGGCTTCACGGAGGACTCACCATCTGTACCTCCATTGCTATTATACACATGGTCGTGACCCAAAAGTGGGTTGCAGGATCATTTTCAGTGGGTCGCAATAAACTGCAACAATGCCAGTGCCAATGGAAGTACTTTTGCACTTAAAATAAACAACAACAAACAAACATGTTATTTCAAGTATATTTAGGTTTATTATCTAACTAAAAGTGCAATTTTTCTTAATTTAAATACAAAAAAACTGATACATTTCCTTAACTAACCTCCTCAAATCAAGAGTGAATATGCTTATTTCAAGAAAATCCTACGTGGAAGATGTTTGGATGACTTTTTGCAGTGTTGTCTATTTAAATGGTAATATTTCCAGCTTTATAGACTTATTACATGTGTGGAAAATACCATATTTCACATTATTAAATTCTTATTTTAAGTCATGGCTTGTCTGGGGTGATGGTGGATCCTGATGCCGTACCAGTTGAGAACCACTGGTCTGTCGGCTGTCTGAAATTCCAGTTTGAATCCAACGCCATGTTGAATATCTCATCAAACTAAACATCCCACAGCCTCAGCCCAAATCCATCACACAGTTTACACTGCAGTAACCGTACACTGACTTGAAAACAGGGATGGGAGGGGCGTATCAAGGCCAAGAGCAGGGGTGCCTCCGCTAACCCCGCCCACCACCACCTACACGACTTTACACCTAAGCACACCGTGGCCCTACACCTCGCCTCTCTGTATCACGCACCCGCTCCGCATCCGTCACTCTGCCACCAGGGCCCCGGTGAGGGAGGGGTGGGCCCGCGCAACCCGGCCCGACAATTAATAGCGTGGCCGGTCGGAAAGGCAGAGAGATGGAGAGAGTGAGGGGAAGAGAAAGAGAGAGGCAGAATAATAAAGTGTCCCGCGCGAGCATTAATCTCCCTCACACTGCAGGGGTGTCAGTGGGGGCTAGCTGGTGACTAATGCCACGTTTTGCATATAGTGGTCACAGACAAGCGCTTCCTCTCCGGAACGCTGTACGCACCGCGCTTTAACTGCTGAGAGTTGACAGGCTGATAGTGCGCCGCAGGTACAGGCGACACTGGGTGGCTTTACGCAGTCATACAGCTTTGATTTATATTGGAGGTTACTGTGTGGAAACCTCGTGAGGGTTAATAGTTCATAAATACTCAGGTTGCTACATGATGAAATTATAAACACTTACAACTAAAATTGGAAAGGCTGGCGCTCAGAAGGGCCAAAAGATAATTCAAAATGGAGCATGGAAGGATAAAGATGTGTTGTACAATTTAAACCCCTCCCAATACTGTATTTTGCCTCCTACCAAGCAAAATCATTAGTGCTGATGAAGCCTTTATAAGTGAGTGGTGAAACGCCCTCAACTCGCATTTCAAGAACCTTTTGTCTATGATGAAAAAGTCCTTAGTCTGGTCTGAGAGTTTACACAAATATGAAAGTAGCAAAAGCTTCTTACAGAGGACACTCCCCTACATTTTTCGCTAGATTAAAAGTAAAGTAAATTATTTTAGATAGTGGTTTTAACACACTGTGATTTATTTTCACAGTGATCTCGTTGTGACCTCAGTTATTGAATCTAAAGTAACATCAGATCAGAAACATCACAATAATGTGATGTTAACTGTGTTACTTTGTTATTCCGCCTAAAAATATAGTACCCGTGTTTATCCGCTTAGAAAATTGACAGTTTTAATTTTGTGTAACTATACTTTGAACGTGTAACTACTCACATAACCCTATTTAAATAGGGGAAACGTGGAAGAGAGTTGTGGCTTCTAACTTCACCGAAATTTGGCACCATGTAGAGGCAAAATGCTAACAACGTCTTTGGTCGTCTTACGGGACTGAAGGCACGCACAAAGACCAGACAGTCACGCATCGCCTCATCTAAGCCCAGGTTAGAACATATGTATGCATGTAAAAGCGGTGAACTATTCCCTTAACATTGTGTAGCCCTGGTTTAGTTCTAATTTAGTCATGGTTTTACAAATGTGCTGTTGGCAACACAGTGAAAACTAGTCACCCGAAACAAACATTTAATGCTGGAGTGTCATAGAGGCCGATGCAAAAGCACCATGCTGCACCCATACAGCATACACTAAAATCTAGTTTTGTTTCCACAAAATAATAAGAATCCATCTTGAACCGCTCCCGCCTTCATCGTTTGTGCCAAACCAGCAGTGGTTTGGGCCAATCACATTGCTGTATTGTGGTTTAGGGCATATCCGTTTGTTACAAGCAAGAAGTGCTGAGCTGAGACAAAATAAAACATGTCAGTGCAGCAGGACAGACTTGCAATCAAATCTGTTAGAATCCATGATTTTCTTTATGAAAGAACAACTACAAGAAGCCCTTTGTGCATTTGACAACCGGATGAAACGGCGCATCGCCCAATCAGCTTGAGGTATTTCAGCAGGTGAATGTCCCTCCTTTTCACAGACGGATTTGACGGGAATTAACCCAGGTTGAAATTGTGCAGAACTCAACTCAGAGTGCTACACATTATCACATTAGTACAATGCACCATTAAGTAAGAAAATTGAGCACTTTCTGAATCACTTCCACTTAATATTTTAGCACAGACAGCATGATGGCCAACTTGGGCCTCTATACAGTATCTGTTAACGATTCACTATGATCCATCTTGAAACTCCATCTACTATTACATACCTAAAACCCAAGTTCATGTCTCCTAATCCAGAGCATTAGAAGACATACATATCCTTATTGCAATACTTTAAACATTTATTTACCTTTTAGCACATGACTTGATAGTGACACATATGCAGTATTCCTTTTTTGAAATCAGTGTAACTTTTTTGGAAGGGTGTAATATGGATGAGTAAAAAAGGAGCAAGGAAATGCCTCTCGACACACTTGATCCTCGAAACACAGATGAGGATAAAACCGCTGTTTTGGTCATCATCCAATTATCATCCACCTGAAAACTTAAGATTATCTTTACGGCTAAGAACCCTTAGGTTTCCTTGGTCGCTTTGCCCTTAAACGCACAACACTCAAGACTCCGATTCCCGCCTAAACCATAAGTCAACACATCTTTAATGATCGTGAGCTGTGTCCGCTCGGCCGAACTACAGACGCCGTTCCAGGAAGACGGTGCCAATTAGCAATGCGTGCTAGTATTTTACATTTTGAGTTATCTATCATGCTAATCGGCGCGGTCGATTTGTCAGGCGCCCGGTGATTAATGTGCGGGTTAGGTCGGCGGGTGTCCTGTGGCTTGAGTGGTAGAAAACAACAATAACGAGTCGGGGAGAGGAAGAGCGTGTCCCTCAGCACAGCGGGAGAGGGCGAGGAATCTATCTCTTATTACTTAGCGTGCCAATCAATCCAAATTTGCATGAAGTGAGCGGCAAGACGGGAGAGCAGAAAAGTGGAGATTGTAGTTTTATGGACTTATTTTCTTGGGTTCTTTGGTGAGGGTGAGCAAGAAAACTTCACCGGGCAAATTTGTATCAAGTGGTCGTACAGAGGCCAGACACTGCAGGTGAACAGGGGATGTTCCATTTTGAGATATCGTTTTGAAACTTTTGCTGTATATTACTGACACAGATCATTGTTTATTCTATATTTTGTTGTTATATTTGTTATTTCCAAATACTTTTCAGACGGGATGTTGGATATTTTGTTTTGTTTTGGAAAAGCCATTCGCTTCAAACTTAATAAATGAGGCTAGGAATTAAATATTGAAAATTCCCATCCATCCATCTTCTTCCGCGTATCAGTTGTCAGGTCGTGGGAGCAGCAGTCCGAGCTGCCAATATCACACCACACCAGTCCCTTATGGCTCCTCCTGCAGGTGGTGGGTCCACATGAGGATGGCCTCGCGATGCTCGTTCACCTCTGGGCCACGTAACTGGCCTTGATGGTCTCTCATCAGGAGCTTCTGAACCGTTCTTGGTCTGACCTGTCACATAGGACCTGTTTGCCATGAGAGACTCTACCAGGAGCGTTTAGGTAGACACGCACATCCCAAACCAGTTAAGCAGCGTGCAAGAGATCGAAGAAACAATGTGGAAAGATGACAGACTCTGCACAGCTGTTGAGCTCCCAAATTCTATTTATTCACCACAGGGTAACGTTTCGGGCGTGCTTTTCGGGTCTGATGAAGGGCTAGCACGCCCGAAACGTTACCGTGGTGAATAAATAGAATCAAATCAAATTTAGCTTGTAATACTTTCTTTTGCTGTAATGTTAACGGTCATATGAGTTTTAGCATAATGTTGAGTTATTCTTTTTAATTCAGCCTGTTAGCTCCCAGCTGAATGAACAAGCATGCAAGTGGTTACCCTTTTTGCTTTGTTTTTTACAACAAAGCAAGAGCCTTCTTTTTATGGTCTGTTTATTGTACAATTATGGACAAATGTAATAGAGCTAACACTGGAAATCAGCACACGAACAGAGCAGAAACCACTTTTTTAGATGAAAAAATACTGGAGCCTCTTTTCGTTAATTGTGGCACAAAGTAATATTTACATCAAACAGATGTCAAAGGTTAGAATCCTGATGTAAGCACTAGTAATTCTAATAAAAATGCACACCTCTGAGCAAATTAGGTCAAGACCAATTTGAGTTTTCCCTTTGGCTTTGAAAAAGATTAATACAAAAACAAATGGGTTTCGCTCTCATTAAAGAGACATAAATCCCATTATCATTGTACAACATTCTACTGTGTAGGCCTAACATGTGACCTCTTTCAGGGAAGTCCTGGGCCCTGAGTGGAACCTATTGCACATGTTTTTAGTGGTAGGGGAAACCAGAGCTACTGGACCAGATCTTGAGCCAGGCTAATGGTCAGAATCCCCTGGCAGGAGGATTTAACCTATAGTGTATGTTTTGTGGTGATGGGGGAAAATGGAGCGCAAGGAGGAAACCCTTGGGAATCGAACCTGGGATCTTCTTGCTGTGAGGCAATAAGGTCAATACACATTAAATAGCACTAAATGTAGGCTAGTTAATGTGTATTTGACGCTGCAAAACAACAACCAATGAATTACAAGTCTTAAAAGTCATATCTTTACATTTTACACCGATTGTGCCACGTCTTATTCTGTTTAACACTCTTTGATGCAATCTGAACTTGCTTTAGTCAACACATTTGCATTACGTTGAGAAATTGGACCAAACAGGGCAAGCCTCTGCACTTTTATGAACTTTTTTTTTTCCTTTCTCCAACGCCTTTTTGGTAAGGGTGAATGGTGGGAAAGCAATATCCTCCAGGCCTTTTAATCATGCGATGACGGGGCCCGGGACCTGTCTTGTGTACGTGTGCGTGTGTGTGCGCCTCTGAACTGTGGCCCCATTGATCAAAGCCAGAGCCGCCCTGATGGGATAGAGGGACAGCGCTGGACTGTCGGACACCGCGCGCTCCGCCCGGCTCTCCCCTCACCGGCCACGCTAACACCGCTCCCATCGGAGAGGGGCCATTTGTCAACGTTTTATCTGATTCCAGAGGTATTGGATCTATCAGTCATCGTGTATGAGAGAGGAGATTGACCCCCTCTATGGACATTTTTCTAAATTAGAGCCAGCTGATATTGAAGCGACAATGCCTGCCATTATGGGTGACCAAAGCTTTGCCAATCGGCGTTGTTGATACACAATTTACCGGTGTAATTTAATTGTAGAAGAAGAAAGAGGGGGGAAAAAGCTAAGGGCAGGTAGGCATTTGGAAGCATCCCCGGAGTGCGAGTGGTTTCTCCTCTCCGTGTCTTGGCTTGAGATTGGTTCACCGACTGACAAAGCACCTGCCACGCGCTCGTAAGACATCCCATCCATCTGTCCATCAGGATGGTGCTCCACTCCGGCGTCAACGGGTAATGTCTGGCAGCCCGGGCCGGCCAGCTGATAATGAAAGATAGGAAAACATCACACACTCTGTCACCCTGTGTTAAGCTCCATATGTATCCCACTTACAGACAAAACATGCATCGCATCCAACGCCATCGAAGTAAGAAAACCAAGCCTTTATTCTGCTGTCTTTCACTCCCGTGGTCCTGTTTGACCCAATTCATGATCATTTATCAAAAGTTGGAGTAAAAAAAAATATATTCAATTGATTTTTCTGTTATAACAGGAGTTTTCTACCATTGTAGAAAGGTTTTCAAGCTAAACCTTTGTTGTTGTTTTTTCTACAGACTCATGAAGGAAAATCGCTCAGCAATGCCATTATTTTACAATAACGTTAGTTTTAATGTCAGCTGAAAAACAATTGGACCTTTAAATTGTGGCAGTGTTGTTGGATAAAAAACCCAACAAAATTATTCCCACTTCTTCCTGCAGGTGGAGGTCCAGGCCAAAACCTCACCAGCTCTGGCGCTAGTACTTTAGAGCAACTATCTACTCCTTAAATACATTATTTTGGTTTATAAAGCATACAATATCTCTGTTCAGGCCCTGTTTTTAAACCTCATATGCATTCTGTTTTGCTTGTTTCAAAATACATAATACCATTTTTTTTTTTTTTTTGCAGAATCTGTTAATTGAGATCACAGAGAAGCTTCCATGTTTCAGATAACAGAATTGGTATCTTTAAAAGCATGCATTTTGGATTTGAAATCAGGTATATTTTAGTGGGGGCATACTGTGTGAATGCATAGCTACTTACGAACATTTCCGACAGTATAGGCCCAGTGCTTTAAGTGGGCCGGACCGCACCGGTACTCAGTACCGCCACTTCTTTGTGCGCCAAGAACATGCTCACAGAGTACCGGAACGCTCATCAGCAAGGCTTTTCAGAGCACACTTCACAACACATTCTTGCTACAAGCCTGAAGCCAATAGGGCTGATGGCACAAACTAATGCAGGCAGTACAGTGAGCAGGAGAGGTGTGAGGATGCTGCTGCCTCTCCCCTCACGTAGTAGCCTACCATGGCCGAAGTGGCCATCATTCATAAAGTTAAGTGTTAACGTGGGGCACATATCAGTTCCCTCCCGTTCCCTCTCTCCCTCTCTCTTGCGTGCACCAGAGAAGAGCGCACCAAATACGTAAATTGCTAGGCCGGTGCAGCGGTTGGTCTGAGCTGTGACACCCCCCCCCCCCCCCCCCCCCCCCCCCCCC
>OMNZ01098799.1:0-14310 GCA_900303255.1 Lesueurigobius sanzi | reverse complement strand
CGCTCAAAGTCCTAGACACAATAATAATAATAAAGAATAATTTTTTTGCAAAGTACGATAACAATATAGCCCCCCCCTCGGGAAAATGAGCATTTTTGGAAAGGGCTCGCGTTGTGTAACGATATGGCGGGGGGCCCGGGGCACTGGGGGGGCTTCGTGCCCCCCTACTCCGCCTGTGACTGTACGGGAGTGTGCTCCGCTTCGCTCCGCACACTCCCGTACAGTCACAACGTTCCACTTTCTATGGGCCGTAGGCGTGCACGTTCCGTGCCTGTTGTGAGTCTGCATGAGAGTATGTTGGAGTGGAGGCGAGCGCTTCGCGCTCGATTAGTGCATTGCACCATGGCATGAGTACTCCTTTTTCCACGCTGGCCTTCCGGTTATAATAGCCCCTTCGCCAGCCTGGTGGCGCTTGTGCCTAATGAGATCAAATTGAATTGTATTTTTGATTATTATGTTAGAAGAAAAGCTATGTAAAACAAGAGTGAAGAGTGAGAGTTTGATAAAAATTTGCATTTTTGGAAAGGGCTCGCGTTGTGTAACGATATGGCGGGGGGGCTTGGGCACTGGGGGGGCTTCGTGCCCGTCTAGTCGGGATGTGACTGTGGGCCGTGGCGGGCACGTTCCGTGCACTGCTTGTACTGAGTCTGCATGAGAGTTTAGTTGGAGTGGAGGCAGTGGAGGTTGGATTTCGAGTGACTGTACGGGAGTGTGCTCTGCTTCGCTCCGCACACTCCCGTACAGTCACAACGTTCCACTTTCTATGGGCCGTAGGCGTGCACGTTCCGTGCCTGTTGTGAGTCTGCATGAGAGTATGTTGGAGTGGAGGCGAGCGCTTCGCGCTCGATTAGTGCATTGCACCATGGCATGAGTACTCCTTTTTCCACGCTGGCCTTACGGTTATAATAGCCCCTTCGCCAGCCTGGTGGCGCTTGGGCCTAATGAGATCAAATTGAATTGTATTTTTGATTATTATGTTAGAAGAAAAGCTATGTAAAACAAGAGTGAAGAGTGAGAGTTTGATAATACTTAGTAGCCTTTTTACTGATAAATAGGAGATTTAGTCATTCCTAATCATCAAAACCATTGAGGAAGGGGGTGCTTGGAGTATAAATAAAAGGCTCAAGGGGTACGCAAGACAAATAAGGTTGGGAACCACTGGTCTACAAGACAATAGCGAAATTGTTGTTTGGAAGATATACAAATTTACAATATCCAGTATATCTTCAATGTCAAGAAATGAACAAAAACCTGCCTAGAAATGTGAAATATACTTTTGTTGTCGCTCAAAAACGGTATGTTATTTTTTTCTGTGCTTTTCCAGTTAACTCAAGACGGTTATCTTTGACGACACGGCGATCTACATGAATACATTTACCAGCACATTTTTATATATTTTTGATGGTTTGCAATCGTTATCGACAAAGTCCCCCTAAATATTGATATCAAGTTGTGTTAATATTGCCCACCTCTAAACAGCATTACAGTGAGTAACGGATTATTATTCTCTTCATTGCACTCTTTTGGTTGGACATTGAGAAGCTGCCATGAATAGTTTGCTTTTTTTATTGTCGTTGTTAAATGTGGACAATCGTGGATCATGTAAATGGGACCAAATGTTTGTGGCTACTGGCCAGCTTGACGTCCAAGTCAGAGAATGACCTAAGGAACAATTTGAAAGAAAGATCAGAAAGATAATTGCGAGATGTGCAGACTGCAGTTAAGTTATGAATCAGAATTCACTTTACAGTGCACATGTATAACACGTGGGATATGTGATACGGGCATGCAATATCGCGATACTTAGATAAACCGTTCCATTAAGTTCAGACACATGTAACATCTTTTTCAGCAAATTGTGTCAAGAGAAGATTCCAAAAACACCAAATCAGACCCAAACCAAGGCCAAAAAAAAACTAAATTAGTAAAGTTATAACTAAAACTAAACATCTGCACATTTATAAGCTCCATGCAGGTTTCATTTTGGAGAGTGTTGCCCAAAAATGTAAAAAATCTCAGTCAGATGAAGACTTAAGTGAATTAGCGATATTTTGTGGCTTCTTGCAATACGGATATTGCATCACCTAATATTGCGATAGAATATTTTTTGTGATATATTGTGCAGGCCTATTTGAGAGGAGACTGAGGAAAGAAATGTTCACTGGAAAAGCCTCACTGAAAATGATTCTGCAACTCACTTTTGGTCCCGACCCACCAGTTGAGCCCCACTGTTACTGAGGTGTGCACGTGGCAGAGTTAGGCTCGAGCTTTATCCTACATATTAGTGCTTTATTGCATTACAGTAAGATTGTACTATTTGCAGAGGTACTCATAATACTGAAGTAATTGCTTGGATAATTGCAACCATTAAAATGACATTGAAATAGTTAAAAATGGTATATTTCATGTTGATTAATCCAGCAGTTTGGGCTAATGTGAAGAACAAAATCATAATATATTGGCACTAAAATGGTTATTATGCCTGAATCTGATCTATGTAAAGCTAACATGACGATCTTCGAAGTGGGAGTATGAGTAACACCATGCTTTACCTGGGATGGAGACAGTCGGCTGTGTGCTGAAGACCCTTGAATATCACTTAAGCCACCTTGACAAACACATTATTTCAAGGACAGATTCTATGTTCAGAGCTGTTCTTGACTTGAACAGTCAGAGAAATGAACTGCCGTCTCACAACACAACAACCAATGCTAATTCCATTCTATTTTTTTCAGCCCCTTTAATGTCGGACGAATCTCAGATTAGCCTGCTTGCCCCCGGCCATATTTATTTATGTGTTGTCAAAGCTGCGTGCATGATGAAAATGATTATTGCAGCGTTTCGCACTTTCAAGTATCTTGACAATCTGTTTTACCGCTGATAACCGGCTGACTGAGTTCCTATGGAAACTGCAGTGTTAAGAGTTCAAACTCATTGCTATGCAGACCCATCCAATAGTGCGTGAACTGTTAAGAGTCCTTGAATGCAGAATCCTTCTTTCTGGCATTGCATATCAGGTCATTGAACTTGAAGCCGGCAACTGTTGACTTTTGCAGGAGATCCAAGAATAAACCAGCCTTGTAACCGCAGCAGCTGAATGTTTGATTGTTTCTTGACCTTTCTGACTCCTTCCAATCAGGCTGACCTTTTTAGACGCCAGTAGATGGTTTCTCTAAGTCTTTGTTCCCATATATTCAACTCGAATGAACCTAGAATTTGACACACTTTATCCTTAATCTACACAAAAATAGCGCCTCATCCCTCCCTCACTCGATGCCTTTGTTTCCAGGATAGGTCTTTGGACTCGGTGCCGCCACAGCTGTCTGTCTCTGAATCAAAATGCATTGTCTGGAATAGCTGAAGGTGTAGAGGTTTTATTTTTAGAGTCACCCTCCTGTTGGTGCTCCGTCAGTGTGGAGGCAGTGAATCATGTCAAAAGCAATGAATGTGAACTGTCAAAAGGCCCCATAGGAACGGCGCATCCGTATAATATTGCTCCATACAAGATGTTGCTTTGATTAGTCAACATACAGGCACTGTGGGCACATTTTAGAACATGTCTCTGATGTGCAGTTTTTTTGCATATGCTGTTTGTTTGCATTTGAGCATATGGATGGTATCTTATACGTCCCTTAACTCAACTTAAACATCACTTGGCCATAGCAAACCAACAACAATGAAGATGTATAGGCCCAATTCCAATTCTACTCCTCTGAAAAAGGAGAGATGAAAAGGGTATTCCTATTCCCAAACTCTCTTGCACCGAGGGATTTGGCTATAGTAAAGTGCTTTGTTTGTGAAAATGCAACAATTGTACAACAAATTTCATGGGTTTATCTCAAGGGGTTATTACTCCTAAATAAATGTCAAATATAAAGTTGTGTGTTTTTTCTTTTTTTCAAGTTATAAACTGTGAAACATCAATGCTAAGGCGCCCAAAAGTAAAAGCCACGAATATGCATGAGATGATCACTGTCTAGTCTGAATGAATGTATTCTTCTGTTGTCTGTAGTCTGTTTGATTATGTCGCAGCATGCACAAATCCATGGGTGATTCATTATCTGCTGACATATCTTGAATGCATTGTCGGTCAGTCTGTGGCACCCTGTAGAGGAACTTCATAAAATAAAATAAAACATCTTTTGGAGTGGATGAATGTTTCAGCGGGCAAAATGAAATGGTAAGAGTGGCACAGCAGGAGGTCCCACATAAAACGGTAGATTCACACACTGACCTACTTCTAACTGCTGCGAACTCTCGCATAGTCGTCAGAACCTGATGAAACATTGTTTTTTAGTAGTGTACACTTGGGACCATGGCATGGAGTGTATATTATTGATGGAGATATACAGTCAGGTGCTAGTCAAAAAATTAGAAAATCATGAAAAAGTTGATTTATTTCTGTAATTCCATTCAAAAAGTGAAACTTTCATAATGTATACATTCATTCCACACATACTGATATATTTCAAGTGTTTATTGTTTTTAATGTTTATGATTATAACTGAAAACTAATGAAAACCCCAAATCAGTATCTCAGAAAATTCGAATATTGTGAAAAGGTTCAATATTGAAGACGCCTGGTGCCAGACTAATCAGATAATTGACTCAAAACACCTCAAAGGCCTTTAAATGGGCTCTCAGTCTAGTTCTGTAGGCTACACACGAGCACCATACGGGGCTGTTTCCGGAAGCGGAAGTGCCCTTTGACTTACATGTGAACTTTTTGGCCCCTCTTTAACTCACTATTGGAAATAGTGTTGTTAATATGGCCCTGGTGGGCTTGTCTTACCATACACTACACCATCCTGTTCTTTGTCTTTTAATGTTGAAAATAGTAAAAGACAAACTCGCATATATGGGTTTGTTTCCAAAAAAACAAACAAATATCCGACACTGAACCCATACTTTTGCCAACTTAAACTTAGTAAATATAAACATGCCGTATGTCATTTGAAAGCTCTTAACCCGTAGAATTCAGTTACATAATTAGTTTTACACTATGCAGTACTACTTTTGATCAACGCCCAAAATACTGCAGCTAGCAGCAGTATGCTACAGGTAGATTCAACAGTCAAAGCTGGGACAGAAGCTATGACCTAGTTGCACCTAAAATAGTCATCAATTTAACAGTAAAATCAGCCAGTCACTTTTTCACTCACTGCAAACCACTTTCTTTACAAATACAACAAACAACAAATCATCATCTCCAAACCTACTTTGGTGAATAACTCACGGATACTCAAACTATCAGTATCGATATCAGAAGCAATAAACCTGAACCGGTGCATCTCTAGTGTACACCTCTTCATATCTCCTTCATTTCCCCTTTATAGCAGTAAAACATCTGCAGTATTCCAACTCTTCAAGTGAATTTGAACAAACCAAAGCTGGTCATATCTAGGGCTGGGTATCGTTCATTTTGTTTCTATACTAGTACTTTAGCGATACTTGGTTTGCGATACCGGTACTTGAATAATCCTTTGTTCGTTACCTATACTTATTTACTTTTTTGTGTAGATGACAAATAATTATCTAGATATGTTTAAATGACCCAAATTCGTGTTATTTATCTAAATTTGAGCTGTTTAGACAAGATAAGTTTTAGTGGCTCATTTCCACTTGTTCTAAGGTGTTTTTGACTTATTTCAATAAATTTCTACTTGTTTCCTTTTTTATTTAAATCTATTTGCCAATGGGATAAGAAAATTGGTCTTGTCCTTTTGGCAGTTTTATTTTCCTGACATGACCGATGACAGTAGTAAATATGTTTAATCTAGTCAAAACTGCTCTAAACAAGACTTATATTCTCAAATTAAGTAATTTATACTCTTTTTATTTATTAATTTATATATTTATACTGCTTATTTTTTTGTTTTGTTGTGTAGAACCATAAAACGGAACAATAATGGTCATTTATTCAATAAAACACTGTTTGTTTAATGTGTTTTTATCATTGATTTGAGCTGAAACACCTAAGTCACTCTTCAGTGCAGTCTCGAGACCCACCAGGCATCAAAATTTGCTTTCTAAAGAAAAATATTTTTTCGGTACCTGTTTTTTGTTCCAATTTATTTTTTGATACCGGTAGTACCTTAATTATTTTTTCCATACCGTACTGGTATCGTTTAACGGTACCCAGCCCTAGTCATATCATGACATGGTTGGTGGCACCAAAATAGGCGTCTAGGCTTGATTAACTGCAAGCTTTCTGTACATTATTTTCACTTTGCTGCGCTGTTCTTGTTGTTGTTGTTTCTACAGCTTAAACGGGAGGCAGCTGATGAGCACACAACGTTTATTTTATCCATAACGCCGTGATAGTTTGCACCAAAGATATGCTACCAAAACCCTGCCTACAACATGCAACATCGCACTACTTGTAAAGACTGGCTGACTCTTCAAACAGCTGTGAAGCCAGAACATTTCCTCATCCCGTTCACTAACTTTTACCAATAATGACCAAACCACACACTCCTTACTGCTGCCAATTAGTCCCAAAGCCAACAATTTAGCCTTCTGCTTTCAACTCCCGTCTCTTTGTCTGGCGGATTCAAAGAGCTGAGTGAGGCTTTGAAGAGTCTATTATTCTTACATCTCAGTGTATATATATGCAAATGAGCTCTGGTCTGCAAATACAAGGCCTGAACTTTAGATTGGCGAGTCGATCAATCACAGTTGTTTAATCTGCTGACTGGGGCATGAACAGGAGAGGACGTGTGGACGGCACGCTAAAGCAGGTTTAAAAGTTGACCTCAATAGAACCCGACTGTTTATCTGAACCTGTCATAGCGGCTATTATTCCCAACGCCAGTCTTGTTTTTCGACAATGGCCCAGACTACTTGATTGCATTGGTTTAGTTTAAGCATCTCGAAAACTTATCTGCACGATTCAGACTGACAGCCTTTATCCGTGCGTCCTTTCATGCTCTTTTTGAAAAACTCCAGAGATTTGGCGAGGCTTGTTTCACTGGCGCGCTTTAATATGGTCCCCTGACGGCATTCAAAGCCACCGGACTGAGTTTTTCATCAGTTCCACTTATGTGAGTGTGTGTTTGGACGCGTGTTTCAACTTTACAAGGGACAAAGAAAAAGACTACGGGACAAGTGCCAAACCTAATCCAAATACGTCGACATCACTTTTAATTTTTAATTAGACTTTGGATAAAAATATGCTGTTGTTGTATAATATATTAAAAACATAGTTCTTGAGAAATTGCCCACGGACCTGCAAACATGCTTTTGGAGACTAATTTAGACACCAGATCCAGGATTCGTAATTCACAGTACCATGCTTGACTGAATTTTTGTGGGGAAATGCTGCAAGTAAAAATTGATCCTCATTATTTTCAGTATGTAAAGGTATTCAGTCAGACTGTGGTGTTCACAGACCGACATTGGTTTAGAGATTATAACGTGAGAATCGTCCTGTATATTTCAACCATGCCATCTACAATCAACACATGTTCAAGCTGGTTGTGTAGCATATGGACGGGGCCGCAGAACAGCTGGCTTATGTATAAAAAGACACTAGCAATCATGATGAGAGCATGCGCGCTTATCCTTTAGAGAGACATGATGTCGTATAGAATCACTTATTGCTTAAATCACGGGTGCCCAAATTCGGCCCTCCATGGGGTGTAACTTGGCCGTCGAGATGGTGCTTACATTTGTAAGAAGTATCTAATTTGATTAATTTGTGACTGAATAGACTGCCAATAGTTACAAAGGACACCAACAGCATGTTGTCCCACTTAATAGCACAGTAATGAAAGGATATGTATTCATTGATCTCTTTGCATTTGGTCTTTCTACATGTAATACAGTATTGCCTTTGGCCCTCCATCTGCAATTTTTGGACCTCCATAGCCTATTTTGGCCCTTCGTGGAAAAAACTTTGGACACCCCTGGCTTAAATCACCTTTTGGAAGAGGTTTCAGTCTCTACAGTCGAATGGATGAAGCGTACAAGTGGATTGCACGCCTTTTTCCATCTATTTATTGTTTCCATAATTTACACAGTTGCCACCGTAGGAGCTAAAACATAAGCATAAACAAGATACAATATTACAATGATTTGTGGAGTAAAGTTGTGGAACAATTTACCTGAAACAATCAAAGAAAGTAGTAGTATTAGCCAATTTAAATTTGAATGTAAAAAGTTGATTTTTGAGTTCTATTTAAAAGAAGAAGAAAAGTTGAGTTAGGACGTTAGAAGCCTACAGCATTATCAGGACGTACCAACAGGTCGTGATGAAGATGATCAAATGGTTATGTTGTAAACTGTTTTTCAAAAGGAAATGATGTGTGATGATGAAACATTTCAAATTCTTAATTATAAGATTTCAACTGTAAAGAAGGAAAGATGTAAATTGTGAGAAAGTAAGAAATGAATCTGGCCGTTGTTGCTGTTTGTTACTGTTGTCATTGCTATTGCTACTCAAATGACATAAAAGTAAATGAGGGCAGGCCAGATATGGTTCGGCTGGGGGGTCTCCACCCTCCAAACGGGCTCATGAATCCTCGTCTTTTAACGCATCATATAGAGTAGTATGTCCACTGGTTAGGGAAGCTGGGGGCGGGGCTTGTTGGGTGGGAGCTACTGCCCACTCACAACTGGCCCACTCTACCCCTTGTTTTAAGGCACTGCACTATATAGGGCTTACATAAATAATAATGATTACAACAGTAGAAATGGTATTGACAACAAGAGAGTAACAAGATAGAAATGTGTTTTAATGTGCCTTCAGAATATGAATATTTATGGTAATTGTATTACAAATTATAATAATAAAAGTGTTGATTACAATATTATTTATGAAAAGTACATCTGATGTCAATGTAAGGTCTGACTTTACCTTGAATAACTTGAAATGAAATTCTGTATTAGAAACAAAAAAAGAAATTGTAAAAAGGGGTAGGAAACATAAGTTTTACTTCTACCTGCTCCTTTTCGGATTATAATGTATTATTATTTTTTCATTTGTTATTGTATGTATCCACGTAAGGAACATAATTCGAAATAAAGAAGACTAAACTAAACTAAACTAAACTAAACTAAACTAAACTATGATAAACCGCCATCATATGATTTTAAGTATTACCTTTTTCCCCCTTCAAACTGAGAGTCAGAGTTGGGACCATAAAGTGCCTTGTTCCTGTACAAACATTGAGTTGACTTTGTTGTGACTGTATGATTGTAGTATTGCTATGTATTTTGTCCTTTTCACTTCACAAGCGGCGTTGCAAACTTAATTGCCCTTCTGGGATAAATAAAGTTATCTGAATCTGATACTGCTCATAGGAAGTGACATAGCTGGACAGGATGTAAGAACTTCAAAATAACCCTAATGGGACAATTGCACTACCACATCTTTTTCCCCCTAGACTTATGATGTCATAATGCCTTGGCAGAGGTCCGTGCTGTCTGAATGCTTCTGCTTTTAAAGTAATTTGCGCCATAAGTTAAGGTGAATGGAACCTGTGGAATAAACATCATCCTTCTCAATGAGCCACAGTGACCTGAAAAACCTACAACTTATTCTGTGTTTTTATGACATTAAATACTTGACTAATACAGTGTTTCTCAAACTGTGGCCTTCGGATGCTTACTGTAGACCTGATTTACTCATGTCATGGTTCTCAAAATGTATTTTAGATGTTACTTGATGAACTTTCTAATGCTCTGTTCTTGTGTGATCATTACCACGACAGATAGTCACCTATAGTTCAATTGTTACAGACTACTCAACCACTTTATTGTTGTGTAGCTGTTTCCACTTAACGTTTTCAGTATTTCAAGTACTCTTTATCCTGTGCAATGTCGAGTGAGGACAAAAGCACCTAAATCACAAGCTTGTACTGGATTCCAAAGCCAACCAAAGTGATAAATTGCACATGTTTTCACTCAGATACCAAGGAGGTGGAGCGGGGCTTGAAAATGGACAATTAAATGATCTACCAGGCCCAAAGGGGAGCTCACAGGCTGCAGATGAAATGGAAAATGTCAAAGGGAATTGTGTTATTTCAGCTTTTTGTATGGCGGTGAATACTATAGTGAACTGAAATGGCACTGAGACAATATGGAGGAGGAGTGCTCAGAGATCTTATCTAAACTATGGACTTTTTTCTTACCTATATCTATTTTAAATTTAGGTAGTGACTTTTTCATTGTAGGTCTTGCATATCTGATTGATATTACCTCTTGTCAGATTTATTTACAACACTTGTAAACTGTTCCATCGGGGTCAAGAAAAGTGCAGACTCTTTCTGGTTTGTTTGAAAGACTATAAAGAAAGTTATTCTCCAACCTTTTTACCCTTTTTTACCCCACAAGCTACTTTTGCGCAACAAAAATGGCAGTGAGCACCTCATGCTTCAAAGAAAAACTAGTCCTCTTGGATGACCATGATGAAAAGTTGTTTTCGCATTATACTGTGCTATATTCACCTAAATGTTTGGAGATGTTTTGTTCAGAACAAAAATATCTAAAATTTGACTCATCAAGTGTATATAGAAATGTAAAAAAAACTACTTGGAAAGGGCTGGCGAGCTACAGGTAGCTCCCAAGCTACTGGTTAGAGAGCCCTGTCTAGAAAAAAGAAATCTTAATTTTAAGGCCATCCATTATTAGGCCAGTATAGCAATTTATATTTTTTGTCAGGATTTCTTTCTGGTCATACCTAGGTAACTGCATAGCTATGACATATTTATCAAAGAGCTTGAGACAACAACAGAAAAACAACAACGTGAAGTATTCAGAGAAAAAGGGTAAAATGTTAATACTGGAGTTGTTGTAAACAGCACTTAGACACTATATTCTGTTAAGGCAACAGCTAACAGAGTTGTCCTGGGGTTCTTTTGTCTACCTTTTGATATTGTTTTAGCTAATGTCTAGGGCTGTGACATCAGAACACTCTAAAGAGCCTGTAGTTTCAATTTGAGGTGGCGGGCAGCATTTGTATGTAATGTCTATGGAGTTCCCTCTAAAAACATCTGGAAACATTAGTTTTATAACATTAAATCCCTATTTGTCTACACCAGAAACTTTGTTCAAGTCAGGGGCAGGGCACTATTTCTTCATGGGGTCGATGGAGGTCTGTGCCCCTTTTCTTTTTTTTCTCCCTTTTGTTAAAAATCCATCCATTGTCATCCATATACCACCAGTTTTTCAATTACCCCATCGTATAAAAGTCGGTGCTTGAAAATCCCTTGTTTAATTAGCTCTTGACTGCATAAATCCAACTGATAAGAACTCAATTAAAAATGAAAAGTTGTGAATTTATGGCTGTGTAGTTTTGGTAGAATTTAACTCAAAGACAAAATATAAGTTTGGACTCCTGCCAAGCCCACACTGGAGGAACAAAAGTGGGCTATCTGCAAAAGCCACGGCTGTTTATTATTCCCAGATGACTAAAGTTTTAATAGCCCCAATAATGGGCTCAATATAAGCTGTCAAAAACCTATGAGGTAATGACTACTGATAAATGCAAGTAAACAACGGCGATTAGCCCGTCATTGCGGCAACTGTCAGTGAAAAAATAAGGAGGCAGGCAGTCCTTGAAGTCACCCTATTTGAATTACACTATAAATTTTAATAGTCTCATATTGAGCCGTTAAGTGTTTGCTAACAGAATGCTGCCTCCCAAAGACTGGTTCCACGAGTTCAGCAGAGCATAAAACGTTTGAACACTATCTAATTTATTCATTATCATCTATTTTGCTGAAATTTACACTTTCTTGATCGAGAAGACGGACAGATACGTTAGCAATCCACACCAGTCCACCACAAGGCAACTGTTAGCAATACCACCACAATTTTTGCAATATTAACAAAAATCAATATCTCAATATTTGGGGGGACTTTCTCAATAATTATGTTTTTGCAAACCATCAAACATAATGTAAAAAAGGTGCTTGTAAATGTATACTAATTTAGATCAAAAGGTGTCTGTATTGTACTTCAATAAACTGCAAAAGTGCAGCAAAAAGAACATTATTATACCTCTTTTGATAGATTACTGTCTACTGTAGATTATTTTATCTAACTAAGGACACTTACCTCTGTGTCTCTTGAAATGACAACATCTCGTGAGACAAAAGGCGCCAGGGCCTATACAGTAAACAAAACCAGCACTTGGGCCAGACTATTGTAAGTTGTCCCTAAAGCTCTGGTTTCAGGTGTAAATGTGATGTAGAGACAAAGGCTTTCAGGAAGCAAGGCTCTCTCGCACAGTGGATGGGAGAGGGCATTTGGTCAGTGTCACTATGGTGCTATGGGGAGCAAGGAAGTGGTGTGAGGGCTTTCAGGATGCAAGGCAGTAAGCATTTGGTCACAGTCTCAGTGGGACATGGAGGCAGAGTAGAAGTTGTGGATTGGGCTAAACCAGACTGTGAATGATTGCCATAACATTACACACCAAGTACAGTATATTTCATTTCTATTTTTAACAGCAGTTTTTGCAGCTTTTTATTCATTTCTTGACTTTGAAGATATACTCTATATTACAAATTTGAATATCTTCCAAACAACAATTTTGATATTATCATCTAGACGATATATTGCCCACCTCTACAGTATGTGTGAAGTCATTTGGGTGACGTCATGTGAAAACACTATACAAATAAGATTGCCTTCCCTCCACTTCCCTAATCCCCAACATTGAAATTCAGGTTGTGAGGATGCTCAGAGAAGCCAATAACACACTCTCACACACACACTTCAGACTTACAAGACAAATAGTCACTAAAATAGATTGCAGCGAGATGGGATCAGATCAGATTCATGTGACATCAGTTTGGAAAATCTTCAGGCTACATTTCAGTATTACCCTGGCGTTATAATTATTGGTCAGTCAAAAATAAATGATAGAAATGTAAAAAAAAAATAGCCTGACCTGTTAAAGATACCAAAATATATTGGCATTTAATTAAAACAAGTGAATTACAAATTACTGTTTTAAAATGTGCAGA
The DNA here is from genome assembly GCA_900303255.1 of Lesueurigobius sanzi. Classification (NCBI taxonomy): domain Eukaryota; kingdom Metazoa; phylum Chordata; class Actinopteri; order Gobiiformes; family Gobiidae; genus Lesueurigobius; species Lesueurigobius sanzi. Next base: position 1,339 of record OMNZ01098799.1, on the reverse strand, counting down.
ACTCAAGGATGAAGCAAAGGCGAAACGTTTTCTTCTTCCTAAGGGGGGCGCAACAGAAAATAATTGAGAAACACTGATATACGTAAATGAATATAGACATGATGTATGTCATTTTAAAGCTCTGAACCTGCAGAATTCAGTCATTTAATTAGTTTCACAATGGTATTAATGATCGCCGCACAAGATACTGCAGTTAGCAGCAGTATGCTAATGCTAGCTTCAACCAGTCAAGCTTCTGTTGCAGAATAGAAGCCATGACGCCATGAGTCACACCTGTAGTGAAATAGGCTAATATTGGCCACTAGCGTTTACATTTTAGTTTGAGCAATACAGTTATAGAATCACGGATAAACACTTTGTTGGAAGTTTCTATTTAATGTAACAAAGATCAGTCTCTTTTTCACTCGTTGCAAATTCACTGCAGTTTCTTTGCATAAACAACAAATAAGTAATTTACAAACATACTTTTGTGATAATCTCACAGTATCGGTTGGTATCGGTAGATATTCAAACCCCAAGTATCAGTATCGGCAGCAAAAAAGCTGGATTGGTGCATCTCTAGAAGAAATAATACAAGTTGTCTGAAGAGAGGGGAGAGAGGAAGAGACCGCATTAGGGACCAAACGCGAGTAAACCTTGGCCCAGTGTCTGAACGCTGGAGACATCTGAGAATGTTTTTTCAGGTGAGTAATTCTAGCCTATTTGACAGCAGCAGATGACTAAACTGTGTTTGTGGCATTAATAATAAACAACATAATTTTAGCTTTTAGTTACATTAGGTTGATAACCTCCTACGTCGAGTGAAAACACTGCTTTTTCCTCCGTTTCGGTCTTTTCCCAAATAAAATGCTTGTTTGCAACAAACTAAAGCATGTCCTCAAACAGCTGTTCAGTTTTGCAGTGCAGTTCCCTCGCGACCACTAGATGGTTTAAAAGCCAAGGTTCCACTGTGCTGCTTTAATTTAAGCTCTTTTGCTCCCACATACTGGGGCACGCCCCTGTGTGAAAAATTTAGATGCTGATATATTGATTATCCTCAAACTTACATAGACATATTACCCACCAAAATGTCAGGCTTGGATTCCTCTACCTAAGTATCCACTTCAATCCCATATCAACCAGACACAGCTCAAACAGCAGGCAACATAAAAAACTAAACCGACTTTTTTGACCAAGTTTTGTTAATGTGGACTAGGTTTCCACAACACAAAGCCACAGCTAAAACATTAGCATCACAAAACAGCTAGCACCTAGCAGAATCCATCCATGTAAAGTTTATTTTCCTAGCACTAACATTTTTCACTCAGGCACTCAACAAATCCTCACAAAAATTATCGGA
>OMNZ01098786.1:10731-23635 GCA_900303255.1 Lesueurigobius sanzi | reverse complement strand
GCATGAGTAACATTTTTCTAAAAATAATTTCACTTAAAAATATATTTTTTGAGATAATGGAAGTGATGAGAGGTGGTATAGAGCAGAGATAGTTAGTGTAGACTTTCACAGCTGAGGGCTGCAGCTCGTTAGTTGCTGCTCCGAGTCACACCTGTCGTAATCAGAGGAGAGATCAGGAGTCCTGCCTCATGCTCTGGTCATGCCCATATATGGAAGTCTAGAGGGCGTGTCTTTGTATTTACAGTGGGTTGCATAAATATCTGCACCCCTTCAACTTTTTGACCCCACATTTCAGTTTTTTATTCATCAAAAAAAGTTCCAAATCATGTATAAATTTAATTTCACTTCATCATTGAGTGTCCCATAGTGTGTGTCTTTCACATAAAATTTCAATTGAATACATGTATGTTTATGGCCCTAGTATGGCAAAATGTCAAAAGGTTGAAGGGGTGCAGATACTTATGCAACCCACTGTACATAGTTAATGTGATGTAAATGTCCTGATAATGAGGGGAGTGGTGTTCTTAGTGTCACCTTCATGAATGTGGGGCATCTCTCTTTAAGAACAGTTTTGTCTTCTTAAGAACGCTTCGTGAATCAGACCGAAGTTTCTCCTAAGTTGTACTTAAGAACTTTTTCTTAAGAAAATATTCATGAATGAGGCCCAATGAATTTTGAGAAAATGGTCATTGAAGTTATAATTTCATAATTTCTATGGAGAAACGTTGAATCAGTGCAATGGTTACACTCCTCATTGTGAACATGAACTGATTACATTTGGTATTAAAAAGTGGCACAATGTTGGGCTAAAACTGTCCGATTTGTAATTCCGTAATGCTTCCAAACAGCCTCTTTCCTCCCCCCCCCCCCATTTTGTGCTCCTTCGCGTCGGATCGGTCACGCGGGCCTGTTGATATGAAATATGGAAATATCCTTCCACATTTAGCTCTGTTTGACTCGGCTGTGGCGCGTTGTCGTGGAAACTAATGAAGGGCTGTCTCTCTCCGCAGGGACCATGGTGGTGCAAGTGGCAGCCACAGACGCGGACGACCCGACCTACGGGAACAGCGCCAGGGTGGTCTACAGCATCATCCACGGGCAGCCCTACTTCTCCGTGGAGCCCAAGACCGGTACGTGCCGTGGTCTAAGTGAAAAAATGGCTGGGATTGTGTTCGGCAAACTAGTAACGACGGTCAAAGTTTTCCCAAAGAGGCCGCGCTTGTTTTGCCTCTGAATGTGTGCAAGTGCAAATTGACCAACGCCATGTTTAAAAAAGTAATAATAGGTTTATTCTTGAGTAAGGAACTCCTCACTCTCCACCCATGGGTTAAATTGAAATACCCATTTTCACACAAAAATGTTTTTCACTATTATACTTTTTTTCTACATTTTCCCCCTAGTTTTCTCTGGTTTTGATTTGATTCTGGTCTGATTTTTTTTTTTTTTCTTTCACTTCCTTATTGGACACAGAAAGTGACATACAAAGAGGCATAGAAATACAGTTGTGCTCATAGGTTTACAAACCCTTTTAAACTTTTGATGAATGATAACACATGAAACAGAAACTACTCAAATGTCCCTGAGCTAACGTTTACATGACCTTCAACAACTGCCAGGAAAATTGTTCAGGAGCAAAGAAAAACTCGCTTCAGCTGAAATACAGGACTCTCTGACAAAACTGATGTTTGTTTCAAGATGCACAATAGAGCTTTGGAATGTGATGTCACGTAAGGGGGCGTGGCCAGCACATTGTGCTGATGTGTTACTGGTCCAAACAACAAACTGCTAACTCTGGAAGCTAAGGGAAGCTAGATGGACAAATAAGTTCAGGATAGTTTGGCCTGTTGTGTTGATCTACGAGGGAATAATATTGAAAATGGGTTGTGCTTTCATTGTTTTGTTGTCCTGAAAAATGGTGTCAAAATCCCCATAATGCACTGCACTGTGAACTGTCAGTTCCAAAGCTCTATATGTAAACTTTTGATCAGGGACATTTAGGGCTGGGTACTGTTAAACGATACCAGTATGGTATTGAAAAATAAATTGGTACCGAAAAAAAAAAACATTTTCAGAAAGCAAATTCCTCTGCCTGGTGGGTCGTGGAAACAGTATTTGACTGAATAAATTACCATCATTGTTTTTTTTATGGTTCTACACAACAAAACTAAAAATGAGTAGTATAGTGAGAGTATGATAGACCTGGTCAAGGCACCAGAAAGGAACAACAAAATAAATGTTTTTATCAATGTCAGACAGGCAGTAAGCAGAAGCCAAAGCTTATTTCGCCCACCCCCATTAATCTACATTGTTTGGTTTATTTCAAGACAATTTTTGCTGATTCTAAGATAATCTCGTTTGAATTAGGAAAATAAAACTATCAAAAGGGCAAGACCAATTTTCTTACCCCATTGGCAAATTAATTTAAATAAAAAAGGACATAAGAAGAAATCTATTGAAACTAGTCAAAAACTCCTTACAACAATTAGGTCTAAATCTTAACTCGTCAAAACAGCTCAAGATGAATTATGAAATATCTAGAAATTAACATTTTTGTGTTTTGTGTAGATGACAAATAATTTAGTATATTTATCGGGCGGGGGGTGTTCAGGTATCAGTATCGTAAACCAAGTATCATTAAAGTACTAGTATGGGGGAAAAATAAACGATGTGGCCCGAGGGACATTTGGCTAGTTTCTCTAGTTGAAAAGGCTAAACAATAAATGGCTTCACGTAACCAGTAACCACGAGTGAAAGAAAGGTCTTTGTGTTATCATTCATATTCTATGAAATGCATAAATTACATAAACATTTGATCACAACTGTAGGAGTTTTTCTTGCAGCGTGGGACGTGGGTGGTAATGAGGAAGTACAGTAGTTGCACCGTTCCTCCATTGAAACGATCTGACGCTTTTCATACCCCACTGTAGTGTGCTTTTAGTGTGTATTAGCGTGAGTCATGGTTCTCAGGTAGTAACTCTTAATGGTTAGAGGGGCCAATCTCTCAGGTGAACCGTTAGTCATGGCTGCACCACATTACATTTGAACAAAGTCCATTATAACACCCATCAGACCTAGAGAGCCTGAGACCTCTGTTCTGAGAGAAACTCTTGCACAGAGGTTCATCGTGGGAGTTGTCAGGTGATGAGACGTCCTGCCCTTCGCCCAACGCTGTCACACTGTATTTCGATTTCTTTATTCAACTTGTTTTTGGGACATATTTCTTACTTTCTGACTCTGCACCTGCGTAACGCCGCAGTGATCTTTGCCATTTCATGAACCAAATCTACTGTGAAACTTGTTTGGTTGATTTTGTGACTTTTAGATTTGTATTTTTGAGCCGTGGTTATTGGAAGTGGAACCTTTTGTGAATGCGAAAAATCTTCCTAACAAAACATTGATGAGGTTTTTCAGAGGAATTATGGGCTTGACACACACCGGAGGCGACGCTGCTGCTTCCCAATTCGTTTCCTTGTGCGACAAAGCGAAATTAGCTTGCCCTCCTCCAACCGGGCAACAGGCCGACTTTCGTGCATGTGAAGTTTCGCGCTCGATCACGTAGACTTGCACACGGGGGCCGGCGACGCGATACAAGAAAGTTCAAATATTTTCAACTTTTGTCGCTGTCAGGGTTTTATTGATGAACTAATGACCTGAGGGAAGGCTGTACAGTGACAGTCAAAAACATGGACGTGCTAAATTCATTGACAAAGGTCACTTTTAGTTGGTCCGATTTCCCCAATTTATAATAATTCACGTAATAATTATGGGATACAAAACACAGCAACGGGAACAAGTCCACACATTTACTCTAGCTCAATATTGGAAAGGGAAAAAAATCCTCATGGCCTTAGCTGTAACAACTTTTAATATCCTAGCTCAAAAAACAAACAAACACTCTTTATCAATAACGTGTAATCTGTGTAAGTTCCCAGTTGTACAGGAGTTGTCCATCGTAGGCAAAAATTCTTCAGTCTTCATCTGTACTCTGTAGTTGAAGTGTAGGATGTTTCGCTCTTCATCCAAAGAGCTTCATCAGCACTGAGCAAACTTGAACGCCAGTGTAGCTTATAAAGACCAGTAGGGGGAGTTTACCTGTACATCCCCCACTCTATGTTCTACACAGAGGTTAGAGAAAAACACCTTTGTTGTCAGTCTCAGTCTCAATGACCCTATTCACACCTAATCTCCATCTCAAACCTCCAGCTAAAAGCCACCAATCACTCATTTAAGGACAGTGAAGTTAAGATTTTAGCAAGATGGTTTGAGCGAGGATTGAAAGAAGCTATTTTCCCTTCTATGAAGAGGAATGGGGGCCTTCGCTTTAATTTAGCCCCGGTTTATAGCAGCATCCTTCGGCCAAATCTAGTCCTCTGTCATGCTAATGAGGCTGGAACAGAGTCCAGGGCAGGACTATAGAAAGGTGCAAGTAGCCTTAGAACAAAGTCCAGGGCAAGACAATAGGAAGGTAATGAGCAGTGATTAGGTGTGAATAGGGTCGTTGAGACCAAGACTGACAACAGTCAGGTGTTTTTCTCTAACCTAAGAGAGGTGGGACTTACAGGTAAACTCCTCCTACTGGTCTTTATAAGATCCACTTTTGCTCAGTTTGCTCAGTGCTGATGAAGTTCTTTGGATGAAGAGCGAAGTGTTTAAAGCAGTACTAAGTAATGTTGTTCCCTTACATCCTCCTCTAAGTCCCTGTGAGGGTTAAATAGGTGTTTATGGGATGATTTGAGGGTCTTCCATCTCCTTTTGCTGTCTCTGGCCGGAGTACTGCACTTGCAAGTTTGCCTGCCTCCCACCCGGTGACATCATACCTCGTCAGATATTTTTTCGCGTTAAATGAGTCTTCACTCTTCCCGGGACACATCCAGCTTTGATGAAAACAGGTGTGCATGTAGCTGTGGGGAAGACTGAAGAACCTTTTCCTACGAATAACGTGTAATATTCAAACCATGTTAAAACTAAACAATTTATTGGTCCAAGAAATGTATTGTGATCCAGGCTGGACCAAAGCGCTGCTGCTGGTCTCTCCTGTTTATGGCGTCCCTTGTGTTGGGTTTTGCATCAGCCGCGATGACTTTCTCCTGTCGCTCTCACTTGTCGCTCCCCAAGTGTCGACCCCTTTACTCGATGTCAAATTATTGAGTTTTGAACACCCAAAAATCATGTTGAACATAAAGATTTCTTCACACAAAAATATCTGTTGGTCAAATTCCATAAAACACTTCAGAGACATTCTTTAGCGTCTGCCAGAATACCATTTTTATTGATTTAAGTGGTGAGCGCACAAGCGATGCGCACAGACAATTAAACTGAGTTAAAAACATATATCTGGGCTTATTAAATGTGAGAGGAAGTAATACTGTTGCGGTTTAAAAAATAAGTGGGAATGCACTTCTTCAGACGGAGAGGCCAGACAGTTTGTAAAGTCTCGGGGCGTTTGATCTGGCTGTTGCCAACAACGCCTCATTAGCCACTGCCCCCGCTGCGATTCGGACACTCCACGCAAAGTATCCATCCCATAATATGCTTATAATGTCTCTCGGCCACACAAACATGAGAACAGTGGGACGTTTTGGGGGGAAAAAAGCACTTCTAATTCATGAACTGGAGAGAGCCACCGCATTGCAGGCGTCTGAGGGGCAGGCAAACACACTCGTGAGAGAAGGACCAATTTAGTTTATGGGAGGACTGGCATTGGTGGTGTTTTAAGATGTAATGTAGAACCCATTCTGTTGAGACTACAGACTGTTTCTGTTACCTCTTTGATGCGTTCATTTAGTTTTACGAATGGAAGCAAAATATTGTTAAGTACAAGCCAGGAAACTCCAGACATTGGCTGCTGGCGTCTCCCATAAAGGAAATGACCATATATGGATTACAGCATCTTGTTGGTTGTATTACGTGCGTCCGTGGACCAATCATGTCAGTATTTGTGAATGGATATGTGTGGGAAACACGTCGGAGTGCAGCCATGTTGTAGTAGTAGTAATTGTAGTAGTCGTTTATTTCAGTATCTTAATTCAGACATGAATGACTACAAAGCATAAAACAATGACTGAAAGGGATTTGGCTGAAGTGAAGCACTTATTAATGCCAAACCCTATAACAACTCAGAGCACCAAGCATACGGCAATTGCAACAAAGTATATTCACAATGGCCGCACACACATTCAGTCGGTTCCACTCAAATCAATAAATTTGACAATAATAAACACATAAAAACAAAGAAGCAAAAAACTGTATACAGGAGAGTTTACATGTTCCAGTATTTCTTCTAGGTATTTAGCTGCTTATTACATCAAATTTGACTGAGACGCATCTGCCTTTGGTGTTTGTTCTAACTTTACTTTTTTGATAAACATGAGTTCCTCTTAGATTATACAAAGTCTCTCTGGGTTTAAACCTTTCTTGAATACAGTGGGGGAGCTTGTGCTGATGAACTTTATACATAACAGCAGCTGTGTTGAGATCCACTAAATCCTTTAATTTTAATATATTTAATTTAATGAACAATGGGTTTGTTGGGGCATAATAATCTGCATAATTAACTATTCTATTCTTTTTTTTTGCAGTATAAACATGGGTTGGATAGTAGTTTTATAATAATTCCCCCATAATTCCACACCGTAATTTAGGTATGGAAGGATGAGGGTATCGTATAATAAATGTCTGAGTGATTTTAGATCCTTTTGTTTTCACATAATTTATATGAACTTTCCAATTTAAACTTTTCCTCAATATTCCTATTACCAAAAATAATACATTTTGTTTTATTCACATTCATTGATAATTTATTATAGTCAAACCATCTTAAGTATTTCTAGTTCTTTTCTGACTGTATTCAGTAGTTGATCACTATTTTGTCCAGAACGATAGAGGCTGGTATCATCAGCAAACAGGATACATTGCGTGTTCATGCCGCTCTCCTCACTCAAATGCGTATGCATTGCACGATACTATAAGCGCAGCTATGTCACAAAAAATAGGCATTGTTTTCGTGAAGGACTCAAAACCAAACCAAGAGGCGGAGGGACTTCTCCCAATGATAAACCACCTCTTCTGTTTCTGTGGTGTGTGATCTGTTTCCCCCAAGTCTTCCCTCGCTGCCCCTATATCCCTTTCCTCCCTCCCTGTTGTTGTATTCCTCCGCTGAGAGGAAAGGGAGAGGGCGGGAGGTGCTGGTGGTAGAGCAGAGCATGCTCCTGCATGACACGGCGGCAACAGTCACCCAGCGATTTATTTCTTTAAAATCAGGGCTGTTTTTGACTAATGTTACGCTAAAATGCCGGTATGATTCATGTGAGACCAGAGACAGTATGTAAACATTGGAAATATTATGTCATGAGGAGGGAATTGCTCCGGTAGCTGTCTCCCTTCTTCCCTGCTTTCTTCCTGTATTCTCTCAGCAGCCTCTCTGATTGGTTGGCGCCCCGCGTCAAAGCTCGAAAAGTTCAGCAATGTTCAACTTTGGCGTCAAAAATCCTTGATGCTGAAGCTCCTGACTGATTTGACACGTATCAAACACGAGAAAAGCTCCAAACGCAAAGCTCATGACGTTACTTGACGCCCGGTCTCTTGGCGCCACTTGACACCATTCATTTTGAATGCAAACCCGACGCCCACTAAGCCGACACAGAGTGCGGTGTGAAAATGGCATTACAGTTTTTTATGTACGTCATTAACGTACATAATAAACCGTTTTGGCCCAAGAACAGAGCCCTGAGGGACTCCATGGGGTATAAAGTGCTTTTGTTATTTAATATTCCTTATTTGTAGTGACTTCCTGATGAAGTCCACGTTGTAAAGTCATTAACCTTAACCCTCAAGCGACAAAGCTATTTTAGTGACTAAAATGACAGAGTGGGATCATTTATCACCCATCACATTTTCTACGGTTTTCCAGTAGTTATATTTGTGTTTATCATGCCTGTACTGCCTCCTTTATCTATTACAGATAATCTGAAAGCCTTTATATGTAATTAATTATCCCAAAAGGAGTTATAACACACACTGCATGACCCAAATTACATTTATTTAGACAACCGTTGGCTGTTACTTCTTTCAATGATATTGAAAAAAGATACATTTTAAAAATGAAGTTTCACACAAAATCTTTACATACAACTGGTTTCTGGCTGTTTTGGTCCCTCTGCCTTGTTTCAGGCTGTACATCAATGTGTATCAGTGATATTTTTAGCAAAACGAGCCCTGTGCAAAGTGTATTTTTGTGGGTTTATTGCAATATTGTAATTAACACTCCCCGATTATCATCTTAAGAAGCCAATACTCTGCCAAGGGCTCATAGATTATGATCCAGAATGGTTAAGCATCTCAGACATAGCATATTTATGGTCCCATCCTAACTCATCTTTGCTGTTGGACTGTATTCCTCATCATTTTGGGCTTTCGGTAGCTGCCTGAAGGCTTCTACCGCAGTAAATCTTGTTACTCTAGGTCTGTTAGCTGTGGTTCACCACAAAAGATAATAGTGTAGTGATTAGGAATGGAAATGTACTATAACATCCAAAGGCTATAATGTCAAAAACATATCTGTCTCTCTGGGATCATGAATGATTTTCCAATACCATTGCCACACACCAATGAGCCAATTCCCATAAAAACACTATGAAAAGAGGAAATATAAGAACAGCACATATCAATATACGCCTCGCTTGAGGGCTAAACACAAAATTCACCATTGCATGAAATATCTCTGTATTCACCTGCCATGTCTCGCTATTACTTGGAGGTGAATCTGAGGAACTGCTCAAAAGCTTTTTTAATATAGATTTTTGAAGAAACCACCCAGAAAACTCATGCTGTCTGAGAACTAATTTGCGCATAGGTTTGCATTTTGATTTAAATTACTAATGCAGGATTCGTTTTAACTTTTGAAATGCGTGTCATGTAGCTATAACTTTATACCGCAATTACTACAACTTCCTCACCAGGTCATATTTCATGCAGAAACCTTTCACTTGTGGTTTCTGCTCTGCTCATGTGCTGTTTCCCAGTGTTTGTGCAGATGAAGTGGCAATAAACAACAAACTTCTTTCAAAACGAAAGAACTAACTAAATAAAGGAAAAATAACATGTAACAAGCATTATTTGTTACTAGAGACAAGAATTCAAAAGGCTCTCTTTGAACACCTGTGCTTATAGATTCACAGAATATTCTTGGACGAGGCCTTTGATTTTTGGTCTTCACAGTATATTGTGAAAGCAGCATTGTAGCTGGATCTTATTAAAAATCAATCAATCTATCAATTTATTTATTAAGGACTGCACATACATCAAAACAGTGAAACAAGGAGCAAATGTAGTGCCCAAACCAATTTCATTTCTAAACAAAACAAGGTTGTCCTCTATCACCCTCCTCCGCGGCCAGGAACAACTCAAAAAACCCAGAGGGAAAAACCACCTTTGCAGTTTGAAAGCTGTAAAACGCACATACAAATCCATGCACCTGAAGAATTGGAAAGCGTGGGTGGGTTTGTGAGAGCTAGAAACGAGCTAAGGCCATTAGCTAACACTTTAAATTAAACTTGCTTTCTTTGTTGATGTTACAGACGGGTAGAAATTGTACACAGCGGCTTAAAATGCATAAAATGCAGCCAAAAAAAACATTCTTTGAGATGCAAGCAGCGTTACTCCAAGGTTAAGAACTGATTTAGCGAAGCATCTCGCATTTTAAAACATGTCAGATAAGTGAAGCCCACTCAAAGCACTTCTCACATTAGTTCTAACTTAGCATCTGGTTAAACGGCAGTAAATGATAGTGACATTTATGTGGTGCTTGTTGAACGTGTTTGCACAGATCACTGGCCATGTTCTATTTGCATTGCTTTTGACATTTGCAAATGAGTGCACATCCAGCTTCGGCTCCAGTATGTGTCATTTCAAAGTGAAGACGTTTAGGCTGAGCTCTCAAAGCAAACACTCCAAAGCTAATTTTATATTTATCTAAGGGAAATGAGCATTTCCAGTATCAGAAATGAGTGTTGGAACAGGTTTTTCAGCGTACTATGACTGTTTCACCAGATGAGCCCATGTAATCTACACACAGAGAGTCAAAGATTAAACCAGGCAGTGTCTGATGATATGGCCAATAATGTGAAATGACCAATGCTTAAGGTCCTATCTCACTGGCCTGGAGTCTAGCAACCTGGCGGAGACTTAAGTCTCCGAGACGTCTCCGTGAAGTCTCTTGGGTCTCCAGGGAGTTGCGGGAGACTAGTTGAAGACTTTTTCAAGTCTCCATCAGGTCTCAGAGAGGTCTCAATTCAGTTGAGACTTCGCGGAGACTTATTTTGTCCGTGACCGGGGAGACATATCAACAAGGTCTCTGAGAAGTGTTGGACACGTCTCGGAGACTTCGCCGCAACTGAATTGAGACTTCTCAGAGACTCTCCGAAAAATACAGGACTCTCTGAAAAAATGTATGTTTGTTTCAAGCTGCAGAATATGTAAACTTTTGATCAGGGAGATTTGGCTAGTTTCTAGTTGAAAAGCCTAAACAAAATGTTTTTTTTTAACAATCAATCAATCAATCAATATTTATTTATATAGCGCCTTAACAACATCCAAACGTTGCACAAGGTGCTTTAAAGAGATAAAAAACAACAAAGACTAAGAAAAAACAATTAAAGTGGCAGGATCAGGTGTCAAATGCCAGTCTGAATAAATATGTCTTTAGCTCTGATTTAAACACAGATAGTTCAGTGATAGAACGCAGCACAGGTGGAAGAGCCTCCAGAGCGTGGGAGCCAAGACTGAAAACGCTTTATTGCCTCACTTCTTGTAGTAGTACATTTTTTCCAATATCATTTTGTTATACGAGTGGTCAAAACTTCAGAACCACTCAGGACGCAGATAAACCCTTATACTTCTAAGGGAACGCTTTCTGCGCTCCGAGCCATCATTTCATTTGATTGAAAATACTTTTTGAAGGGCTTTATTTTGGTAACATTTCGGGAGGGATTTTAATTCCATTGTACAAGGACGTTTGTTATCAATGGGATTTATTTATTTATTTTTTTTTTTTAGATACGGCAGTACTCCATGAACAACAGTGGGTGGGTTTCTTTTTTAGACACTAATTTAGGGTCCAGCATGTAACAATCATTAAATCTAATTAAACTAACCATGTTCAGAATGATCATCCAAATGAAAACCTAGTTGGTAAAAAATACACCCAAAGCTGTCTTTACCGTCAACGGGTCGCCCACCATGTAATTATCTCCCTCTCGCTCTACTCGCATCCACTGTATAAATATAGCCTCTTTTTTAAATACTGTACCTCACACATCCTTTAAATTAAACCCTCACAATGAAATGTAAGCCAAATCTGAGCACTATCTGTCAAAGATTCCTCGATAATGGTCTGTTGACTTGTACCGCGCCTATTTTGGAAAGAGAGTCATTTGATAAATTGCCTCGCACAGTCCTCAAGCACACGGCGAGTGCGTTTTCCAAAATTAAACTCTAAATTTGGACAGTCGCTCCGTAATGGGGCTTATATCTGACAAGCCATGCGAACTAAATATACTAATTCTGTCCATCTCCCCGCCATAATGTGCCATAAATCTGGCAGGGCTGCAACGCTGGGCCGCATTGTGCCGTTTTGGGGGGATTGCTTATACAAGTTCCAGGCGTAAAAGTGGCCTCGGAGCGCAGATAAAACCCCCACATTGGTATTCTTTCAGGGCGGGGACAAAGGCTGCTTTATTAACCTGTCACACAAGCGCTCGCACACACACACACACACACACACACACACACTCTTGGACGCATTCGGGGCCCATCTTGGGCGGCGGCCAAATGCTCTGCTTTCTGCCCGGCCGTCTCGCGCTGACCACGACTGATTGTGCTCGGCTGTCCCTCCGTCCCGCCGAGAAGGTGATTGGATCTACGGAGACGCAACATTACAGGCCAAATTCAATAGCGGTTATAGCGGGAAAACAAGAGAAGATAGAGTCTCATTGTGTGGCTTCCAAACGAGTGAAAGGGGGGGCGGAGGAATGATGGTTTTGTCTTTCGACTGTCTTTGGAGGATTTGACAGTACTATGTTGGGTTTCATTAAAGTACTATACCTGATTTTGTTTGTTCCAAATGATATGAAAGAACGACCAAGTAAATTAAAGTCATAGTTGTGATTAGGGCTGCAAGATTACTGCAATTACATAAGTCCAAACGCTGAGGGTTTTTTTTCTGTTTTGCATCTCCAGCGTTTCATGAAGCTGAAATGTAATAAATTAGTACTTTAATGTAGAAAAGCAGTTTTAGAAGTATATTTTGCTGACAATACTAGGGCTGTGACAATAAACAATAACATTGGTAACCGCAATGAAATGAAGTCACAATTTTTTTCCACAATAATTGGCATCATCGCTTAAGAAGACAGTTCAACAAGAAGTCAGTTCAACTACTGTGATAATATTGTGACTCGCTGAAAATGTGTCCAAGGAAATTGTGACACAAAATGTCCATATCATCCCCATGCTTAGACGATACTGAATCGCATAAAAAATAATATTAAAGTTGCAATTTCTGTCCGAAAAATCTCAATTAGGTTTTTTGTCAAAATCGTGGAGCCCTAGTTGTGGTCCAAACACATCACTAACTTTTGTACCACGTTCCAAAAATCCAATTTCTTGATAGAGATGAGTTTATACGCACATTTGCACAACTTGCAGGGTTACTTTTTAGAGTCAGTCACAGAAATGCGAGAAAAGTAGCCAGCGAACTCATGAAATTGACAAAAATTGACGTAAAAAACCCACATTTTTTTTACGTCAAGCGGCGATCTGACAGGATGGTGTAGTGGGTTTGGAGTTGGACTCAGGAGTCAGAGGCTGCAGGTTCGAATCTACCCAAGTGCATGAAAACATTTTATAT
>OMNZ01098783.1:0-13214 GCA_900303255.1 Lesueurigobius sanzi | reverse complement strand
TATTGCTTCTGAAATACCTCCTCATGGTGCACCATCAAGTACTTGGACTCTTTATTTTCATAACAAATTGAACTAGTATCATCTGAATGCTGTAGTCGAGTCATATCAATGAAGTAATCATGATAGAAGCAGAAAAACAACCAGAAAATTAGGCGGAAATTGAATTTCTCACCTCACTCTTTCCCTATATGCAAAACATCAATGACTATGGCTGTGGACATTAGAAAATGTTTTGTGGGTTAGACCTGGTCCAGGAGATGGAAGAGAAAGGCTGTAGTTACTGTAGAAATGTTTATTTTTGAAAAAAATCACAGAAACATAGCACTTTTTTGATTATTATTCCACTAAAATATGATTCTATAAACATAGAAGGCTATAAACCTGACCTATGTGAAATCTATGTTTATTCTCCATATATTCACAATTTTGAGGGAAAAAAACAACAAAAAATTGTCCTAAATTTTGGGCCATAGTTGTGCTCATTTTTGGCACAAATGTTACTCCATACTTTAGTCCTCCATGTTCTATATAAACAGAAAACAAGATGGCCGCTGACCAGAGACACATTTTCAGGATGAAGAAGTCAAGTTTTCAGACAAAACCCCCCCAAGTTTTTATCTAGTACCGTTTTGAATCCCTGGGTGATTTTGTAAAGTGCAGAGTCAGCTGTTTTAGCTAATGCTAACTTAGCACTTTTTGACACGAATTTTCGACGCGACATGGATGGGCTCATTTTAATGCAAAAACACAACTCGCGGAGATATTTGCTAAAGTTGTTGACGCGGGTGTCGCGGGTCTCATATCGCGGACCCGGGCGGACTTAGAGCTTACTCCTCCTTCTGGTTCACTCTTAAGAGACCCACAGCGTGCTCACGTCGTTATTAAGCTGATGCCGATCTTTGGACTAAGATCGAAACGTCCTACACTTTAACTACAGAGTACAGAAGAATTTTTGCCTACGGTTGATCTAAAATGGCTTATTCAAAATTTCCCTCGGCTGTGTTCAGAGCACAGTCTAGTACCTCAATAATTGCAGCCTGTGAGATTAGCTAATAGCATGAAAATTGGAATGTGAATGTTAGTTCTGTAGCCCAACCTCAGGTCCAACTCCTGGTCCCTCTGTGGTCGGGACGTCCCACGGGAGACACCGGATCTCTGTCCCCGCCGGGCACTCGGAGCCGGGAGGCGGGGGGCACATTACACCGAGTCAGCAGCCTACAGGAAACAGGAGGCTGCCTCCCAGAGCACTGCTGCCCTGCCCCGCCCCGGCCGGCCCGAGTCCAGTTACACCACTGACTGATGTCTCCTTCAGGCCTCTGTCCTCCCCCATCACAGGGACAGACAGGGCACTTTAGATCTGGTTTTAGTCTTGGTTTAGTTCTACTCAGTCAGTCTCTCAGGAGTCTGGATACACCTCCCACTGATGTCTCCTTCAGCCTTCTGTTTGACACATCCCACTTTAGTTCTTGTTTGGACCTGGTTTTGTCCCCAATTTAAATCTGGTTTAGTCCTGGTCAGCTCAGCCAATAAGACTCTCTGACCTGACATCACTTTCAGTCCTCTGTCCAATGCCATGTCAGGCACAGTCTGCATGACCGTGAGCTGTGAAGGTTCAGGATAGCACTGGTGTATTCTCAGTTTAGTTTGAGTTTAGCACTGGTGTCAATAGAGAACACTAGGCCCATCTGATTGTGAGAATAAAAAACAGAGGCTTGCAAAAAAACAAACAAAAAAGCTAAACTGAAGAACACATGGCTCCTATTATTATTATTATTATTATTAGTCCTTTTATTACGTTACTCTGTTGCTCAATTCTGCCAAAGTTCTGGTTCCACTCCAAAAACTAGATAAAGGCATCCAAAAGGTAAGCCCATGAGCCTTTGCTCTGCCTGATCCCGTCAGACCTCTGAAATTAAGCAGAGTTGGGCCTGGTCAGTACTTGGATAGGAGCCTGAGTGAACGTGGTGTGTGTGAGTGTTGGTGGTGGTCGGAGGGGCCGATGGCGTAGACTGGCAGCCTCGCTGCAGCGGCTCCGGTCTGCAGCAGATGTATTGTTCTAAAGTGCGGCGGCCCAAAGAGGCTGACCATGAAAATATTTATGTTTTAAGTGAAGACCAATATTATGGTTACATTGTTGAGCAACAACTATGAATGAAATGAATATTTATTTATTTATTTAAGATGGGACAGTGCACATTAATTAACATGAGTCCTTAAAGTCCACATGTAAATATGCCAGAGTTAGCCACGTGGCTAATTTTCATCTGTAGTCCCAGGGCAGGTTGATGTTTACAGACAGGACAGGCCACACAACAGAAGTACAAATGGTTAAAAAGCAAGGCATTCATTTAAGAAACCCAGGCCGTTTTCTGTAAGTGAGCCTATATTCTTATACAGACTTCACAAGATGACTTTACACTGTGACGTGAAGTCTCACAGCATTTTGATCTTGTGGCACGAGATCCCTATAATAGATCCTCTAGTGGTCCACACCCACCGGTCTGGGAACCAGCACCAGTCCATTACTCATACGTTGCAGAGACGCAGAGAATGGTAAATAATGTAAGAAATCCAAATTCTCCGATTTAACTTTGGCCTGGACATGCCAATAAGCTTGTCCATATATATAATAAAACTCCTGATAGGAAGTCACCATAGAAATCCATTGGAGTATATGTAGTTTTACTATACTGTGTATCTATGCTCTTGTCCTCGGTGAGGTCATATCACACATAACGCATCAGCTAGCACACAAGCGAGGGGAAAAAAGGAAAAGAGAACGCGTTTGGAGAGCTTTTTTGCAAAAGGAACAAGTTGGCCTGCATATTTGCATCTCTTCCAAACAACAATTTTGATATTATCTCATAGACCAGTGGTTCTCAACTGGTGGGTCGGGACCCAAAAGTGGGTTACAAGCCTTTCCCAGGGATTTTTATTGTTGTAAGATTAATTTAAAAAAAACTTACTGCACTAAGGCTTAGTTCACTACAAAGTTAGTGAATATGGGTAATTTTGTAGGTAAAAAAAAAACAGTTTTTTTCCCCCTTTAATTTGAAAAGTGCCTTTAACTTCCTCAAATCAAAAGAAAATGTACTTATTTCAAAAAAATGTTAACTTACTTATAGATTACTTTTTGCTATTTAGTCAATTGCCATGATTTCAGTTTTATAGGCATATTACATACTTTTTGTGGAAAATACAATATTTCACATTACTCCATTCTTTTTTGGATCATGGCTTGCTATCCTAAATGTCATGGTGGGTCCTGACTCCGTACCAGTTGAAAATCACTGTTATAGGCGAGATATTGCCCACTTCTACTTGCAACCCACGAAAAATGATTCCGCAACCCGCTTTTGGGTCCTGACTACACCAGTTGAGAACCACTGCAGGACACGCTGGAAAGACGAGGTCTTTAGACTGGCCTGGGAACGCCTTGGGGGGATACCCCAGGAAGAGCTGGAGGAGGTGTGCGTGGATCGGGAAGTCTGGGCATCTCTGCTCAGACTGTTGCCTCCGCGAGCCGGCCCAGGATAAAACGGAAGAAAATTGATGGATGGCACTTCGCAAGAGGTAAATCTGAGAAAAGCCTGATCTCCGTCTGCTTGTTTAGACAATGGTTGGTGCTCATTTGCATCTCATTTCTCATTGGCTGAAGCGCCAGTCAAGCAGTTGCCAGTAACGCGGCGGTGTGACGTTGCGTGTTGTTTCTAAAAAGGTTTTTTTTTTAATGTTTGTTTTCTGCTCAAATGGCGGCGGAGAGGCTGGAGTAAGGACATTTCTCTCATTCATGATACTTGGCGCCACTTTCATATGGACTACGTTTGTTAAAAAGGGGCTAAACATGGCAGGAGACTCCATAGACATGGGCCGGGCTTTGGAGTAGACCAAAGATCGCAAACAGAAACTAGGAGACTCCCACAGATCACTAAAGAAACATCAGCTTTGGACATGTGAAAAGGTACATATTGGGACATCTAAGTGGGAATTCTTCGGATGAAGACAACGCAAAGTAAACAATTTAAGCTTTTTACTCGTTGGAAATGATCACACCAGAATGGCCAGTATGGAAATGACCTGTGCCACACGCCCACTGAATATCCTCAAAATACACATTTTGCTCTGATGTTGTCCTGCAGACTTGTGTCCCTGAAAGCCATGGGGCGTCACAAATAGTCTATATTTAGGCCTTTCTTACCCCCTAAATGCCACATCAATCAATACCATCTCTGTCCCATGTGCATAACTGAAGAGATCGGGCAGTTGTACCCATGTGTTTGTGTGTGTGTGTGTGTGTGGGGAGGGGGCTGCTTCGTCATGCACAGGGACAAAACAGATCCATCCATGCAAAAACCAGGCACCAACAGAAAAACAAGCAACGAATAATGGTGACTGACTGACTGACAACTTGGGGACTGAGGTGGGCAAGCTCAGAACCAAAAAAAAGAAGAGGAGGAAGGGAGGGGGCTGAGTGCTGTAGTTAAAGGGCTCTTACCTCCACCATAATGTGAAAGGCGTGCTTGAGAGGACACAGGAAGCAAACATACAAGTTATCCACGAAAGACTGGCACCGCTCAAGGTTAAAAAAAAAAGAAGAAAAATAGCGTCCCGGCTAATGTCCAACAGAGATTTTTGGGCCACAGGAACCACCCTTCTGCCAGACGGGGAAGACACTTTACTGAGTCACAACTAGGGGTGGAACCGCTGGGTGCCTCACCATTCGATACGATGCGTGATACATGGCTCAAGCTGATGATAACCGCACCATTTGCCGGTATCATTTTAAATTTTTCAACATTTTTTCAACAAAGCTCTATATTTGTTTATGATTTATATTTGTTTTCATATGGATTGTTCATTTTTTTTCTTAAATAATGACACATCTATTAAATCACTTTTTCTCATAGTTTGGCTGGTCCTGTGGCTTACAGTATACTCAGGTGCGGCTTATATATTAATAAATGTGTTACGTTATCATACCGTACATAGATTCAGCCTGTTGTGCTCTATTCTATTATTATTATAACTTGTCATTCAAGATAAGATGTCTGTTCTTGGTCTGTTCTTGGTTTGTCAAATAAATGTCCCCCAAAAAACGCAACTTCTAGTCCAGTGCGACTTGTATACGTTTTATTCTTCTTCATTATGCATTTTTTGGCTGGTGTGACTTATACTCCGGAAAATACGGTAAATACACAACCATATACCTGTTTCCAAACGGAAGAAATTAACCATAAGTTAATCTCATGCAATCATCATTAAAAGTTATTTATTTGTGTTCTTAAGTTCTTAAAATGGCAGTGCTGCCCTCTGCTGTCCTGACTGTGTTATTGACCATTACCGACCTGGAGCACTGCGGCCTCATTAATATTCATATCATTGTTAATTAATATGCATGACATCACCAAAAGTATCGGTATTAGCATAACAAGTATCGGTATCGTGCCACAAAATATCGCGATATATCGGAAAATTGATATATTGTCACACCCCTAGTCCTTTTTCACATTCATCTCATAATATCCAAAACCTTCACGTACACAGCGCCCCCTTCCCTTCAGTCTGTGCATTGCAGGGTACTGAGCATCACGCGTCAATGCCACACACTCACTTCAAAAGAAATTGATACCATCAGCTTCATAAATAAAGATTATTATTATTTTCTCCCCGACATCCACCAAGAGAAAAACAAGGTTTACAAATTACTTCTACTCTCCCATTACTACTCCTGCTCGTTAGTGTTGGGGAGTAACTAAATACACGTATTCAAAATACTCATTTTGAGTAACTGTATTCAGGTACAAATACTCTCATTTGAGGGTATTTCGAATACAGTTACTTTTCAAATATCAAAGGAATACAGAGAGAGACAGAGAGGAAGGAGAGAGAGACAGAGAGGAAGGAGAGAGAGAGAGGAAGAAGAGAGACAGAGAGAGGAAGGAGAGAGACAGGTGAGTGGGGAAGTAAAGAGGGAGAGAGGAAGGAGAGATGGAGAGGAAGGAGAGAGAGAAAAAGAAAAAGAAGAGAGAAAGAAGAGAAGTAAAGGTGTTGCTACATATTTTTAATCTTTCACCATATTGTTACTAAAATATCATGCAAATGAAGGTGAAAGTATCTAAGTATTTAGAATACAGTACACTGATTGGGCAAAGTAACTGAATATGTTGCAAAATACATTTTAAGACTACATTCAATATTCTGTAACTGAATACAAATTCAAAGTATTCTCCCCAACACTGCTGCTTGTACTATTACACCTTATCCCACAACTACTAATACCTTTCTGATACTTTACTATTACAGCTATAGTTCCTTCCCCTTCAACTTCATTGCAACGCCTTCTGTCACTCCTACAAAAACTACTTCAGCTTCAACACTTGCTCCCCCTACCACTGTTCACTTTAATGTTAATGAGACTAAAACTGCATTACACTGCCTCCTCCTCACTACTACTACTGTACTCCTGATACTACTCCTATCTCAGCCAGAACTTATTTTCACTTTTTTCCACGGCTAATCCTACTTCTCCCGTTACTACCTCACTCTGCTTTCACTTTTTTTTTTTCAATACCAACAACTACACCTACTACGACCGCTCCACCTCCCTCCACTCCTCCCTGTACGAATACCACCACCACCATTATTCCCACTACTCCCCAGTACACAGGACCTGTCAAACTCCACAGATGGCACGTATCGAGTCCCCCGTTCTCTCGGCGCGCGGTGATACTTACATGTGTGGGCACCAGGGCAGCGGGGTAGGCCAGTTTATGGTGCCTCCACATCCAGAAGGAGAAGAGCACCACGGCCGCCAGCCCCACGATGGGCACCAGCGAGTAGAGCAGGGTGCTGAAGATGGGGGGCTTCGGGGGGAAGGGGTTCGACGTGGCTGAGGAGAGAAAGAGAGGAGGGGAAAAACGGCTTTACAAAGGGCTGGGTACCGTTGGTTAAACAATATCAATATGGTATCGAAAAATGTTTTAGGTCCTAATCCGTCTGTGCAAGTTCTCAGTCGTACAGGAGCTGTCCATCGTAGACAAAGAAGTGTAAGATTTTTCGTTCTTCAGCCAAAGAACTTCATCAGCACTGAGCAAACTTGAACGCCAGTGGCTCTAGATAAAGAACCAGTAGGAGGAGGTTATCTGTAAGTTCTACCTCTCTTTGTTCTAAAGGTTGGAGAAAACCCTTAAGAGCATTGGTTCTCAAGCAGTGGGTCGGGACCCAAAGGTGGGTCGCGTGAGATATTTGTTGGGTCGCGGTGGAATTGCATAAAGCAGCGTCTGGATTAATGACAAGTAAAGGAAAACTGTCACACAGCCAGAGACTCTCTTTATGAGCTGCTTCTTACTGTATGAAGTGCAGAACTGTCCACATTGTAAAAATGCTTTTGATAGAGATCGGTAAAGGCGACCTAAGGTCTTCTCTTTATCAAAATGATCAAAAAACACTGAGACTGAATACAAATAGGGCCTACTGAATTATATTACATTATACCCATTTGTAGTTGGCCTTGGGAGGTGGGTCAAGAGAGATCGCCAATGAAAAAAAATGGGTCGCCTGAAAAAAAGCCACTGCTTTAGAGCAGAGATGACCCTATTCACACCTAATCACTGCTCATTACTTTCCTATGGTCTTGCCCTGGTCTTTGTCCTAAGGCTACTCACACCTTCTATAGTCCTTCTAAAGCCCAGGGCAAGACAATAGGAAGGAAATGAGGATTGATTAGGTGTGAATAGGGTAATCTCTGCTCTAAAACGTTTTTCTCCAACCTTTAGAACAAAGAGCTGTGGGACTTACAGATAAACTCCTCCTACTGGTTCTTCATAAGAAACACTGGTGTTCAAGTTTGCTCAGTGCGGACAAAGCTCTTTGGATGAAGAACGAAACATCCTACACTTCAACTACAGAGTACAGATGAAGACTGAAGAATCTTTGCCTACTTTAGGTACTAACGGTATCAAAATAACTGGTACCGTAAACATATTTTCCTTTAGATAGCAAGTTTTGATGCTTGAAAGGCCCTGAGAGAGCACTAAAGAAAGTTACTTAGTTGTTTCAGTTCAAATAAATGATACAAAAATGAAAAGAAATTGTCTTGTATTGAATAGATTGCCTTTGTCTTGTTTTATGATTGTAGATGATCAATAATTTAGTAAGGTATCGTTCTGGCAACAGTATCGTAGACCAAGTGTAATGTACTGGTAAAAACAGTACCCAGCCATATGCACAATAGTCAGTTGATTTAAAACGTGACATTTGGTACACATGCAGAGGCTTCTCTCTCACAAGACGTAGGCGTTTCCGTGTCTTTTTATCATTATTTTTCTTGTGAATTTTCGGTGTTTTTGTGCATCTGGATGTGCTTTGACATGAATTTCTATTGGAACGCAGACTAACCCTGTAATTCTGTCTTGGAAACTCATCTCTTTTGCCAAGTTAAAGGTAAACATGGAGGCGCCATGTGTTACAAGTAGATAAATCAAATTACGTTTCTTGTGTCCGTAGCCCTGGAGCGGTCCTCTGCTGCCCACCCGCTGTCTGTATCAGTTGCCGTTTGCTCTGTGATGATGCTAATGTTAGCAAAGCCATACTGCCTTGGCTCTGCCCGATCCCGGCGGACCTCGGAAGCTAAGCAGCGTAGGGCCTGGTTAGTGCTTAGATGGGAGACCACCCGTTAAGTGGCCCGGAAGCCTGTGTCAATGTAGTGCGCGAGTGGTCAATCTACCAATGCATTATTATTATTATTATTATGTTGCTAACGGCCACCACAGGCTAATGACAACAATATACAGCTGCACTCTCTAACTGACTTGTAACACAATTCATGAAATCATAAATGGTGCGTGACATAAAGCTGTGATGCTCTCTCCACTGTGAGATCAATAAAGTATCCATCCAACAACCACACTGTCCAGGTTTATAAAGTAAGTTAGTTATTAAATATAGGCATATTTTATCTGACTTTCACCAACTTTGTAGCTTAAATTATGCCTTTGTGTCATTGTCATTACACTTTCCTGACAACTGGAAGTAACCCGGAGAAAACATCTTTCCCAGCTCGGAGTTCTGACCCCGACTACAACTGGTACACAGCACGGGTTTGCAAAGTACATTTTTAAAATATAAACAAAGCGCTCCATGAAAAGTAAAAAGATGTTATCTGCCTCGAATCTCAGCAAGATATCGGAGCCAGATCCACACAAGCCAGTGTCACGACTGTAGAGACCTCGCTATTTGGATAACGCTGAGCTACACTCTTCTCAGTGGACTGTGCAAGACCGCTTTTGGCTTAAAGAACAACTAACACCCCTACCAACTAACCCTAGCCTAACTCCACCCACATCTATTTTCTGAAAACTGCACCAGAAGGAGGCATCGCCTGGCGGAGCAGGGAATGCCCAGGGTGTGAGGGTACTGCCGCTAACTTTATAAGATAGTGTTGAGCTTATAATTGCTCCAGCAGCAGCTAAATGTTACTCAATATGGACATGCTATATGTCTTTTAAAAGCTCTTCATGGGCCCGTTTCAGTCTTGTTTTACAGAGGTGTTAAGTCTCCAAGCATAAAACGTTTAGAATCGGCATTAGAAGCTGGTTAGCAACATTAGCCTGCTGCTGCTGTTGTAGTGTTAGCGACAGAACTGTCCCCATCCCTCCCCCTGCTGCCCCCTATTGTGCTCATATGTATTTGATGTTGCTCTGTGTATAGTGTTACTACCATCTTTAATGGATGGTTTTAGAGAAAATCTCTATTCTCTGCGTGTGCTTTACGTGTAGTAGAATCGACAATAAAGACGACTGAATTGAATTGATTATGTATTACTTGAAAAGTCAGAAATCCTTTTAACACATTGAGTGCCGCGCTGTTTCTGGGATTTATCCCCTAGAGCAGGGGTTCCCAAACTTTTTTGGGAACCCGGAAAAACATTAAAAATATATGTATTATTGCATACAATAATACATATATTATTGTATGCAATAATACATCCCGACCCCCACTTTGGGAACCACTGCCCTATGTGCCAGCAATCCAGACCATTTTTCATGATATTTATAGCACTACAGCTTATTCTCTGTTAATGGCTATGGCCACATACTATAGCTCGTTTGAAAGGTGAGACTCGAAGCTCTCAGTGGGTGAAAACCGTTTATTTCTACGTGCCTCGGTTCCTGAGAAGGTTGAGATAAAAAGAGGCTGTTTTCCTCAAAATCACTATTTTTAGATATCAGATAAAATGTCCAGACGAAATGTACAGAATCAGTGACTTTTCACAAGTTTTGTTCATCATTTACTTCTGTTCTGTTCATCACAGAGCTCCCAAAATCACACATAAGGTGTGTTAGAGTGTCTAGTTTCATAAAAAAAAAATTAAACAATTTTTTTTGTTTTTGGCACTCAATGTGTAAATTGATAAAGTTGAATTCATAACTCACATTTTTAGCTTGCATCACCAGCTGAACCTTCCTTTCTCCCAGTGATCAGTTCCACTCACGCAGGCCCGAGGATTACAGTGCCCTCTCGTGACATCATGTAATCCCTGGCCCAAAATAAGTGCCCTGAACTATGAGTGACCCCCCCGTCCATCACTACAGTGGCTCTTCTGTGCTCTCCCGCAGCACAGCACGCCGTGGCTGGCTTAGAGCTGTTTTGATTTTAAAATAACCTACACAAAAGCGCACAGGAACTACATGGAATAACGGTTTTTATACAGGGTTTATGGAAGTGGCAGCAGATCAAATGTAAGGCTTTTAATCTCTTACTAATGTCCAGATACAGGAGAACTGTGGATATTTAACAAGTAAATTGGACATGGTAAGCAAATTTGAGCAAATGTTTTTTTTGTTTTTTTGCAAATCCGACAGAAAATGTGCATAATCTTTAAACAAAACACGTAATTGAATGTGTTGTGGATCGCTGTATGGAGCGTTAAAGGCTGCAACTAGCCATTATTTTGGTAATAGATCAGCAGATTATTTTTAACCGTTTGGCTCCAAAAGGTGCGCGGAAAGTTGTATTTTTAAAAAAACTTTTATGGAGGACGTCTGGAGAGAGTAAACTTAAAAGGTAAAAAAAGTTTGTAGGATGATCTTCGTAAAAGAAATTACAATATATGAACATGCCATTCCTCATTTGAAAGCTCAGAACCTCTAGGATTCAGTCTGGGACAAATGAGAGATAGAGAATGTTATCATTCTGCTTGGATTAGATTTATTTGGGACAGAGGTAAAATATTAACAAAAAAAACGGTAGCACTTTAGAATACGGCCCGATAACTACTAATTACCCTCGTAATTACTAGTAACTGAAATCACTAAAAACAATAATTACCCAGTAACTCTCACTAACCCTAACCCCTTACTAGGGTAATTACCTAGTAGTTAGTAATTACCTCCAGTAGTTACCGGGCCGTATTCTAAAGTGCTACCGTTTTTTTTTTTCTTATTTTAATTGCAAATAGTCTTAATCCATTGGGAGGAATTCAGAATTACTCCAATTACAGTAAAAAATACTTAATTCTAGTAATTTAAACTCATCAAGATATGATTTTTTTGCAGTGTATCCCCTTATACCAGTGGTCGGCAACCTCCGGCCTGCGGGACAAATTTGGCCCGTTGCCAATTTTTTTTGGCCCGCGAGAGGATTTTGTAAAAAAAAAAAAAGTGTCCATATTGTGTGGGCACTGCTGAGGGCAGACAACTGCTCGAGATTTCAAGATTTCAATGAAACATTATTTTAAAGCCAACTATATGCGTTTGTTTAACGCACCCCTCCCCATCATGATCAACATTTTTGGGGTCTGAGCATGCAGAGTGCGTGCAGAGGATGGACTGTGCACAGGTATGGCCCGTCTTTACGCATTTAATTAATAATCACATATCTTATTCACTATTATTTAACACAAAAAAAAACACAATAAAATAATAGACTTATGGTCTGAGTGGCACAAAAATGCACTTTCAGCGCACCACAAGCTGTGCGTAAACGACAGGTCAATTATGCAGCCATTGCAGCGCGTATGCCTTCTGTGCCTTTATTCAGAAAAAGTTTAAAAGCCGTGATGGAGACAGCGTGCGAAGAGTCATTGTGATCTTCAATAATCACGCAGCTTATTATATTTATTTATTATATATCAATCCGCAGTTATACCACAACAATATTAGTTGTAAAGTACTTGAAATTAGCTGAATTATGACAAAAAACGATGAAACTAAAATTACGATGCTTTTCTTGGCCATGCTACTCGTGTGTACAGTGTTCAATAAAGACACAATTAACCTTTATTTTCTATTTTAGTTTCCATTCATGCATATTCACATGTATGGCCTCTGGAATTATTTGAACCATTTTACCAATTTTTTCCCTTGAAAAGTAGAATAAACTCGAGCTGAACAATATAAAAGCACTCGTTGAAAAGCATGCAGATGTATAGGTGAAACTTAAAGGTCTCCATTAGTTGCTCTGCAAGAACATGGCTGGGACCCTGAAAATATACATATAATAATTAGTATTGAATGATAAATGACAAATATCTGCATCTATTGAACTCACTAGTGGGAAAACTGGAATTTCCCCTCTTTCACAATCTTTTTGAAGTCAGGTGTTAACGACGTGACTTTCAAGCGCAGGGCATTTTCCAGGTTAGTGTGTGTCAGTCTGTTGATGGTGCACCATCAAGTGCTTGGACTCTTTATTTTAATAACAAATTAAACTAGTATCATCTGAATGTATTCGAGTCATATCAATGAAGTAATCATGATAGAAGCAGAAAAACAACCAACAAATGAGGCGGAAATTTAATTTCTCACCTCACTCTTTCCCTATATGCAAAAAAATCAATGTATATGGCTGTGGACATCACAAAATGTTTTGTGGGTTAGACCTGGTCCAGGAGATGGAAGATAAAGGCTGTAGTTACTGTAGAAATGTTTATTTTTGACAAAAATCACAGAAACATAGCACTTTTTTGATTATTATTCCACTAAAATATGATTCTATAAACATAGAAGGCTATAAACCTGACCTTCTATGTGAAATCTGTGTTTATTCACCATATATTCACATTTTTGAGAAAAAACAACAAAAAAATAGTCCTAAATATTACCCCATAGTTGTGCTCATTTTTGGCACAAATGTTACTCCATACTTAGTCCTCCATGTTCTAACAGAAAACAAGATGGCAGCTGACCAGAGACACATTTTCAGGATGAAGAAGC
>OMNZ01098778.1:0-12866 GCA_900303255.1 Lesueurigobius sanzi | reverse complement strand
TATGACAGTCACACCCAAAGCGCTTCACACATGAAAGGGGAGGGGGGCTCATTCACTCCATGCTGATGGTTGTAAGCTACATTTTTGTAGCCACAGTTTCCCCTGGGGTAGACTGACAGAAGCAAAGCTGCTCACATCTGCGCCAACGGTCCCTCTGACCACCACCAACCATTCACACATAGGCATTGGGTGAAGTGTCTTGCCCAAGGACACAACGTTGTAACATTGGTCCTGGGCAAACAACTTTGACATTGGTCCTGAACTCTCAATTACTTGGTGCCTTTAACAGCAATGTGCAATTGTGCATAGCCTGGAAATAGCATATACATGCTAAAAATATCCTGGTTACTAGTAAGAAGATGGTCAGCCAGATGAAAAAAGACGACCAACTGTAAATATCTATAATATATTGCTTTTTCTGACGAGCTGCTCTAATGATACATGTCTTCATTGTGAGATCAATAAAGTCTTATCGTATACAGTACAGTGATAAGACCGTCCACCACCCAGTATAAGGTGTTTACCACTGCTGCAATAAGTTAACAGTATTTCTGTTTACCAAAATATCTTTTTATGTTTCTACTTCACCAAGAAAAAGGAACCTGGAGCTGGATCTGATGGACCAAGTCCAGACTTGAACCCCATTGAACAGAACTGGGATTTAGTGAAATAAAAAAAATGGTCAGTTTCAGCTACAAACTATTTGGAACTCAATAACAAATGAGACTTTGCAAAACTACTTACCGGTAAAAACAATGGCGGCAAGAATGCAAGCTGTTGTAAGGTGGCCATACAAAATATTAACATTTTAGGTTATTATTTGTCAACAAGGACTATTTTATTATTCCAATTGGTTATTTATGTGTTCTGGTTTTCATGACAGGTGGTCTAATACATTTGTTAAGCACTGTATTAGCTTGAGTATCCTGGTTATTGTCGGTGAGTTTTAATATATAACTCGAAAAGCTCCTAAGTTTATCTTTACAAACTCCAAGGCACTCCTGACGGTTATCGTAGGGAAAAAAACTGTGCACTGTACTCTAGTTGAAGTGTAGGATCGTCATCAGCTTAATAATGATGTGAGCACGCTGTGGGTCTCAAGAGTAAACCAGAAGGAGGAGAAACCTCTAAGTCCCTCCTCTCTTGGTGCCAAAAGTAGACATCCTGACGGCTATGTATAAAAGTATTAATTCAGGTGCAGATCCCGGTTACTGTTAGAGAATCCAGCTTTCTCATAACTTGGAAACTTTTCCAGTTATATATTAAAACTCCCCGACAACAACCATGATACTCAGGCGCAAACACATCCATTCTGTCTACACATGTGTGTATGCCGAAAAGCAACTTTCTTCATCCATATAAATCTGTTTTGCGCGTCTATTTTTCATCTAAGGCCCATTTGTCTTCACACCACACAACAAAGCGCTTTCATTCTGCTATAAACACATCGAATAATCTGACTGGAACCTATGCGACTAAATGGAGAGCAATTACGAATAATTATCCTTTTATCATCTCTGCATCAAACACGGCAGCAGGCTTTCATTTATCCAATCAACCAGACCAAACATCAAGCTTCTAACAAAGTCCACAAACCGCTCTGTCTAAGCAGCTGTTTTGGACATTTTTTCATATTTTTTTGTATATTTACTGCTTCCCTATGCCGTGGCGGAGCAGTAATGAGGGGCTTTTAGAGTGGATTTAGATGCCACGCTGGCCCCGGGAGACTTAAACACTCACTTAATTGAATGTCAGGGTCACCGTGTGCCGCAGACTTGCTCGGCAGCAAAGCACAACGTACGAGAATAAACCGAGAGACGCTTTCAATTTGCAGTGCCAGTTCATGAGTGCGCCGAAGTATTCCCATTTTATTTTTGACTCGGTTTTTGGACAGAGGCGGGTTGTTTGTCGAGACACTTGTCAACGATATTCTCCGCTAACAATGGTGCCTCTTCTGTGGATTGCGGCGATGGGAGACTTTTGCAGTTCTCCGGTTGTGATTTATAGAGATTTTTAGACCTTGGAGCCGCCCTCTTGACAGCGTGTAGGCGTTAGAGTGATGTAATGTCGTTTTCCAGGCTGAGTCGGAGGCACAGCAGGTTCTGAATGGCAGCGGTTGGTGGTTCAATCCTTGTGCAAGACCAAAGCAACTTTGTGCAGGAGACTTGACAGTTTTGAGATTCGAGATAGATGTTATTGTCCCAGAGGTGGGTAATTTGTCTTTTGGCTAATTCACCCTGGAATTCATAACCTGGAAAAAGTCAGTGATATTACTGGGCAAAATGAATACGTTCAGGAAAAGGATGGACTTTCGAGGGAATATTTGCCGCTGTTTGGATCATGTGCTCCTCTTTTAGCCGATCAAAGCACTGAAGCTATTAAAGAATTTGTTTATGTAAATGTTTTTTGAGTTTGAGCTTGTGTTTTTCGATCGTCGACATGTTGGCCGAGCGGTTAGCGCTCTTGCCTCGCAAAAAGAAGGTCCTGGGTTCGATCCCTGGGGCTTGTCTGTCTGGAGTTTGCATGTTCTCCCCGTGTCTGCGTAGGTTTCCTCCGGGTGCTCCTGTTTCCCCTACCTCCAAAAACATCCTGGTCAGAAACAATGGGGACGGTGAGTGCTGCCGGGTCCAGTGAGTGAAGTGGGAACCAGGTGCTCTTCGAGGATCAGGGAGGCATAAGAGTGATCAAAAAATAGAAGGAAGACCCGAGGCATTTCTGGTAGAAAAATAAATAAAAATCCTTTAATAGGGACACAACACAGTCTTCTTCAAAGCATATCTTTGAAGAAGACTGTGTTGTGTAAAGGACTTTTATTTATTTTTCTACCAGAAGTGCCTCGGGTCTTCCTTCTAGTTTTTGATCACATCCTGGTCAGGTTGATCCACAGTGGCGGCGCACAGAGTTGCAGCAGTTCCCATACCTTCCATCTCATCTAATGTCGTAGTACAATTGTATAATCACAAATAAAGCGCTTTAATTAGTACCGCTAAAAGTGCATGTTATTGTCAGCTATTTAAAACTGTTGAAGCTGGTAATTTAACAAAACTGAACAGAGCACAACGAGGCCAAGATTTTCGTTTTACTTGCAAGGGGAGACATAGTTAGTCGATCTTAGCGTTGCGCCCTCTGCTCCACAGTTTGGGAGAGGTACATGGAACTTTTTTGCTGAAATTAAGAGACGGAGAAACATCTTCACTCCATTTCACTTTAAGTTAATCGTTTACAAATCTTATTTTGACCCCATGACACCTTAAAGGGACTCTACAGAAGTTAAAATGTAAAAAATAATATATTTTCCACCCCCTACATGCTCCAGCAATGCCCCGCGCTGTACTGTGAGCCCACACCTATCCCACTCAATTGCCGCTGTAAGCCTGCACCGTAACTCTAAAGTTGCGTGTTCGGGCCGAGTCAGCAGTCATTCACCAGCTTAACATGGAGACTGCAGTTACGCGGACGGCCACAGGTGGCAGTCACGAGTATGAAAATGGACAACCTCCGTTGAGTCCCTTTAACGTGTATGAAACACACCGCAGATCTTCATACATCTTTCAACCTGTCGCGAGCGTAGGATATTGTTTTTGTTGTTGTGCAGCCAACCAACACACATAAGACAAGATACACTGACTGGATAAAATACAATAGAACAAAGCCAAACTATTGCCCATAAGGTTCTGTCTGTGTTCTAACTAGTTCTGAGATACTTAGGTTTCAAGTTTTGACGACTCATATAAAATAATAGAAATTGTATTTTTGCATATGAAAACCTCAGAAAAGGTTTTCCTCACCAAAACAGAAACAGAAATCCGTTATAGAGTACAGAAGGGGTCCAAGAACAAGAATATGTTAGATGAAAATGTCAGATAGAACCGTATAATTCTAAGGGGACAATATGCCAGTCTCGTAGATTGAACTTGGCAATATGGCTCTGTTCAACAGCCCAATCGAAACTGGAACAAAAGAGTTTTAAAATGTGTTCAGTCGACAGCAAGGGACTCTGCGCCGCCTTCCTGAAGGTGCGGAGAGTGTGACGGATCACTCAGAATCTTATTGGGCAGACACAGAACAACCTTGTCCTTTAGAGACTCACCTATAACTGAGATAGACGCCACCTCAGGACTCCCCATGACTCTTTCTTACGTGTATTTTAGCCCCTGAGTCACAGAATAGTATTTTCAAAGCTTTATCTGAGATGTTTTCTTTGATACAATGTAAAATACATTCAATACATCTGCTATGCCCACTGGTCATGTCCCCTGTGGCTGTGTGCTGTGTGAATGAGGCATTGTTTTATTGAGTTTGAATGTGGGGGAGACTGAAGCCAATACGAGCAACCGCTGTTGTTTACTTCTTGCAATTTTCACTGGATGTTTTGGTGAATGGGCAAACAGCTGATGCATCAATGTGCCTAGCTTTGTTTCTTTGAATCATAGGTCTGTTACCGGGCGAGGGACGCACAGCTCTGTTGGTGAACATAGTTTATGTCCATTTTTGTGGACATAAACATACATGCATGAGTCTCGTTGGCGTGTACGGAAGCATAGAGGGTTCAAACGCATATTTTATTTTTCCGCTGGTATCACGTTTGTACAAGATAATTTCTTGTTCGTACAAGATAAATCATTTCCGTGTTGTTATGTGAAAATCCACGTTAACCATTTCACTTGTTACTATCAGGGAGCAGACGCCGCTGGAGGTGTGCACCGGGGCAACAGAGGTCTGGGTGCAAACTGAGTGTCCGACAACGAGGGGTGACAAAATAATGCTTAACACGGATACACGGACAGTCGGCCATTCTGCACCGAGACCTCAGCTGCCCTGGAGATTTCAAATTACCTCCCATTTCAGGTAATCCAAACTAAGCCTAAACCTAATCCTAACCTTTAGGGTAGTGGAGTTATCTAAAGGTGGCCTTACTGAGAAATGACTTATCTTGTACGAACAAGATAATTTGGTATCATGAAATAACATGATATGGAATTATGTTGTACAAACATAAATCTATCTTGAACGAACATAAAATTATCTTGTACAAACATAAAACTATCTTGAACAAACATGAAACTATCTTGTACAAACATAAATATATCTTGAACGAACATAAAATTATCTTGTACAAACATAAAACTATCTTGAACGAACATGAAACTATCTTGTACAAACATAAATCTATCTTGTACGAACATGAAACTATCTTGTACAAACAAATATATCTTGTACGAACATGAAACTATCTTGTACAAACAAATATATCTTGTACGAACATGAAACTGTCTTGTACAAACATAAATATATCTTGTACGAACATGAAACTGTCTTGTACAAACATAAATATATCTTGTATGAACATGAAACTGTCTTGTACAAACATAAATCTATCTTGTACGAACATGAAACTGTCTTGTACAAACATAAATATATCTTGTACGAACATGAAACTATCTTGTACGAACATGATCCTTACCTTGTACAAATCTTGTACGAACATGAAATTATCTTAACTTCTAACTTAGAAGTTAGCCCAAGGTGAGACAATAGGGAGTTAATGAGCCATATTAACTATGAATAGGCTTAGATGTTAGCCTACCATTAACACCAAGAGAGGAGGGACTTAGAGGTTACTCCTCCTTCTGGTTCACTCTTAAGAGACCCACTGCGTGCTCACGTCTTTAGTAGCTGATGGCGATCTTTGGACTAAGATCAAAACGTCCTACACTTCAACTACAGAGTACAGATGAAGACTGGAGCATTTTTGCCTACAATAAAATTATCTTGTACAAACATGAAACTATCTGAAGAATTTTTGCCTACGATGAAATCATCTTGTACGAACATGATCCTTATCTTAACATAAAACTATCTTGTACGAACATGAAACTATCTTGTTCGAACTTGAAATTATCTTGTACGAACATGATCCTTATTTTGTACAGACATAAAACTAACTTGTACAAACATGAAATTATCTTGTTCGAATGTGATACCAATGGAAAAATAAAATACGGGCTTGAACCCTCCACGCTTCCGTAGCCATGCATTACCGTGTCCATATAAATGAATAATAACATGGTGTTCTATGAAGCCTTTGAAGTCGAGCAGCAGTGCTTTGACTGGAAATGTATGTAATGTATTCTCATTGTAGGCAGCCTTTTGAATATGTGGCCATATGATCTGAATAATAAAGCCAGGGAGACGTTGACTTTTCATTACGCTCCTCTTGAATCTCCATATTTCCTCCCTGGCTTCTCATTTATGAACATCGTAATAAAAAGCTGTTTGTTTGTTCACTACATTTCTCTGCAGCCGCATGATAAACCAGTGCTGACTCAGACGTAAAACACACGAGTGGGGGAAGTGCCAGGGGCCGCGGCCTTAAAATCAGACGAGTGAGTACTAAAAAATAAAAATGCTTTTGTTTTGTTTCAGAGGAGCAGCTGGAGACACGAGACGCCCCGGCCACAGGAGCCGTGATCGGGGGCATCCTGGGAGCTCTGGCCATCATCGGGATCGTCACCGGAGTCACTCTGTACGTCCGCCATCGCCAGGACATAGAGTAAGTCACAACAAACAGACTTTATGTGGACTTTTATGGATACTTTGCTTCGTTATGCATTCACGGGGCCCTATTTCGGTTGAGTATATATTCCAATAAATGCGACACAGAATAAAGTCCCCCACCCTTCAGCAAGACTGCGTTTGTAAAAGAAAGTAGACTACACTGCAAAATTAAATCATGTTTTTAAAAACGTTTTTGCCCCGATTTCAGTCACTAATTAAAGAATTCTGCCAGTGTGGTCAGGTTTAAACTCGTTAATTAAGATGTATGTTGTCTTAAATTATGTGGGGAAAAAAAAATGACCCCACTGGTAAAATTCTTGAAATTAGTTCAAAGGGGAAATACAGTATACAGTATAGCTTTTTAAGAAAATATAACTTCCTTCTAGATTTCTTTTTGTGGTGTACTAGATATTTTGAGGAGGCATTCGACAAAATGTCTCAATATTGGTTTTGATATTGATATTTTAAGGCTCGATACCAATACTTTTCAGGTTACTATCGATACTTTTGATGACGCCATGCATATTACCCATCCGTGTCTGGATGGGTTTCCTCCGGGTGCTCCGGTTTCCCCCATCAACCCAAAACATGCACATTAGGTTAAATCCTCCAGCAGGTGATTCTGACCATGAGCCTGGCTCCACATCTGGAGATGGGTCCCCGGGCGCTGCACTGCGGTCGCCCACTGCTCCAGACGGATTGCCCCAGCGGCATCGAAGGATGGGTCAAATGCAGAGGACAAATTTCCCTACGAGGACAATAAAGTTCACTTAACCTTAATTAACGAGGTCATGGATATTAATGAGAGCGCAGTGCTCCACTGCTTTCACGGTAAAAAGAGGCCAGTAATGGTCAATAACACAGTCAGGACACTAGAGGGCAGCACTACCATTTTAAGAACTTGGACCAAACACTGTCACACAAATTAAGAACTTTTAATGATAGTGTTTAAGATTATAAATAAGATTAACTTGTGGTTTCTTTGTTTTGGAAGTATATGTAAATGTAAAATCTTTCACTATTTAAGACAAAAAGGAACAATGCAGATGAAAACAAATAGAAATCATAAACAAATATGGAGGGTGTAGTTGTTTATAAAGTAAAATTGTTGAAAAAGATAAAGAAATTGCTCATGTTTCTTTAAAAATTGTGATATATCACGTTATTATGTGCAATATATCGATTATCGCAGTATCGGCAAATCATGAGGTTATCGTTACCATGAGCCCAGTATCGTGTAATCATGAGGTACCTAGAGGTTCCCACCCTATACTCCTCAAAAGAGACAATATTATCACCCCATTATCAGGAGGGATCTCAAAGGATTATACAGACACCCAAAAAACACAAAACAAATGAACACAAATCTAATATCAGACAAAACAAGCCTATCCCACATCCTTAGACAATCTACTCTTTTTTTTTACTAAGAAAATACCAAGTTTAAGATGTCCTAAAGCATGATACACCAGAGGACCATTAAGTATATCTATTCAACTGATAGATACTAAATGTTCTTTAAAACTTTATATTTCTTCGAATCATTACCATAACCAATGCACTTTTCTCTCTGTCTGGTCGAGCCTCTGCTGACTTCTTTCTATTATTTTACGAACAGCGTGATTTCATACAGCCTTTATGTCTTTTATCTGCAGGACTTAATGAGTCACCAGTGCACCCCTTCACTCTTCTATTCTACTCATTCCGCTCAACGCGCCTGACCTTTTTCTCTGAAAGTTTAAACATCAATATGATCTGCATGAAACCCCTTCAATTCAATTACACCACCGCACGACGTCTCCTCGCTCTGACGTCTTTCCTCCGAACGTTTTTAAAACAAAGACAATCCAATGTCCAATACCAATATCTAACGCCGTCTTTTCTTCTCCGATCACAGCGGGCCTCCCAAGCACAAGCCGCCTCCCCCCATGAAGGCCGGCAGCTCCACGGAGATGGTGAGTGGTGGGCGGGAGGGGTTTTGGAGTCGATCTTTATTGTTCCCTGATTACGTTCTCGCGGACACACACACACACAGACGGACACGGACACTCGTAATGGGGCTAATGGCCATTGATTGGGAGGTCTGAGTCGTTTGGAAATAATTAGCCAGTGATTTCAGTCGGCATCTCCGCCTCCGTGGTTATTTTAGTTGCTTAATCGTCCGTGGACTGTAGCTTGTTATTTGGTGAGGGAAATGTATAGCGTTAATTAAGTGTTGTGTAATTCCAGTATGGTGAAGGTCAAGTCAGGGTCAAGCTTTGTATTGTCATTTCAAAGAATTGTTCAACAAAATTGCATAGATAAACAGAAGCGCCCAGAGGAAACTTCAGCTAAAGTTCTTGATGAAGTAAGACACACATTGGGCCTCATTCATGAAACAAACTTATGCACAAATCTAAGAGGAACTGTACACAAACTGCTCAGGAAATTCAGTACCATGAAGTAGTTTTAGGGGAAGGTGCTCTTTGGTGTTTGGGGAACAAACAACGTAAGAGAAAAACGAGACACCAAGGCACTCCTCCCACATTTGTCAAGACTGGCTCAAGGCCTTTGCAACAAAGCAGACGAGTAAGGCGACCGGGCGGTTTAACACCAATTCATTTTATGTAAAATACAATGATAAATGCGCAGTCACGGAGGAGACAAGCAGAGGCAGAGAAGAGAAACAGGGAGGAGCAGGTCACAGGGAAAAAGACCCCCCAGTACTAATATGGATCCTAATAGGTCCGAGGGGCCGTCACACATTCTAATTCTCTCATTTTCTAAAAAGCCTTTATTGTACTGAGCCAATATACAGTACTGTATATTAAAATCTTATACATATTGCTGGTTTCTTCCACGCCTATCAGGTCACTTCTTGACAAAGGATTGTTGTAGCCTTTGGTGCTAGCCCAGTACTGAGCTGATAAATAATAATTAACACATGACACATTCAATTAACACATTCAAAAACTTTGTTGGTCCTCAGGCGTTTTGCAGAGTTGTTACCCATCGCCAGAGATGGTTCTTTTTACTAAGTTTAATAGTGTGAAATGATTATGACTCCAATAACTAACATATTAGTGTGAGACAGACCCACATTAAGATTCTTGGCCTAAATAAAGGTGTGATTGCAGTTAAAACGTTTGATAAATTTATGCACATGTTGCATTTTTCTGTGATTTTACGCCTGGTCTGTGGTCCTCTGCATCGAGAATTTCCATTTGTGAAAAATGAAAAAACACCTCTGGCCTGGAGAGTATTCCTGGCAAATTTTCCACCTCAATCAAACAATCAATCTATTTATTTTTGTAGAGCCTGGTATCACAAAAAAACTTTGTCCCAGAAGGCTAAACACTTGCAATGCCCAAACAAAATAAAATCCATCCTTAAGTCCACGATTAGCGGCAGGTCTAAGTCGCAGAGTCATGGTGGAAAAGGTCCCGGTCGACGGGTCGTTCTGAAACAAGAGAGAGAAAGATGGACACAACGTGAACAGCAATGAACAGAAAATTCAAA
This sequence comes from Lesueurigobius sanzi, assembly GCA_900303255.1. NCBI lineage: Eukaryota > Metazoa > Chordata > Actinopteri > Gobiiformes > Gobiidae > Lesueurigobius > Lesueurigobius sanzi. Next base: position 2,810 of record OMNZ01098778.1, on the reverse strand, counting down.
TATACACTACCGGTCAAACGTTTAGGAACAATTTTTATGTATTAGTGTTTCTTTATTTTCAATACCATTTACATTATATATTCTCACTGTAGACATGCATTATGAATGAACACATATGGGATTTTTATGTTTTAAACAAAAAAGGTTGAAATATATTCTTAGTTAGAATAGTGGCCTTTTGCTTTGATTACAGAGGTAATCAATGGCATTTTCTCAATGAGCTCCATAATGTAGTCACCAGAAATGGGTTGTTTTCACTTCACAGACTGAAGCTCCTTGAGAAAATGCCTAGAATAAAGGCTGCCAATTGTAGCCACTTACCGTTCCAGCTGCTGATGTTCAATACAAGAAGTTGAAATACAGCCTGGTGTCTCATCATTGTCTCCAGTGGGGTTTAGTCAACTTAAGTCTGCCCCATAAGTTCCACCTGAATATTCATCCTGGATCTAGCGATGTCCTGGCCGACACTCCAGGATGATAACTGCAAATATGACCCAGTCCTTACAGTCCACACATTCAGAGTTATCCATCCAACAGGGCGGATATGGACAGAATGAGACCTAACACATAAGGCTGTGTGCTGTTTTGGACCATAACAAGACGTAAATTGTAGATAAAGTTATTTAGTTTATTTGTTTCAAGGCTCCATAAAAGCTTGTGGCCATTGCACTGTGTACACACAGTGTTGTTGTGGCTTAAATTAACTTGCGTATAGTTGAAAAGATGGGGAAAGAACAGACCTTTTGATCGGTAGGAAGACTATGAGGCTTCATGCTGCTGTTTACAGGGCGCTACAAAAAGACATGGTGTTTCCACGTTGCATGGGCGCAACATGCCCTTTAAGAGGTTCAATGATTGAAAATATAAAACATATTTTGAATTATTTCATCCTTTTCGTTTCTTACATAATTACATGTAAGAATTCATTCATAGTTTATTGCCTTCAATGAGAATCAGACAATGTTAATAGTGTTGAAAATAAAGAAAAACCAATACATAAAAAGTGTTTCTAAACTTTTAACCAGTGTACATCAGTGGTTCCCAACATTTTTTGTCTCGCGTACCCTTTGGGCCTTTTAGTTATACTCCAAGTACCCCCTTCGTCGATGGTTAGAAAGTGAATGACTAAAACTCCTATTTATCAGTAAAAAGGCCACTAAATATTCTCAAACTCTCACTCTTTACAGGTAAATGTTTTAAATAGCTTTTTCTTTGAACATAATAATCAAAAATACAACCGCCTGGTTGGGAAACACTGGTGTACATCATACAATAGAAGAACAAGGGGATACTGTACTTCCCCCAGCGGCATTGCTCCTAAGGCAGCCTAAGCTTACCATTGCCAGCCCCTTTCATATAGAAAAATGTTGACAGCAGATGAACATACAGCCATATACAGATATTCTGTTATGTCATTTCAATGACATTATGTATAACTTTACATTAAAATTAAGAGAAAGAACTTTTGTTTTGTTTGTTTTGCCCAACCCCGTAAATGTCCTGTTTTTAATTTCACTTAAAGGTAATGAAGTTCCTCGTTTACTTTTCTTTGACACAAAAACATTTGGATGCAAAGCTGCACTACAGAAGATAACAACCACATTCACATTCTTACAAAACGCACTCTCAATGTTTCTATTTCAGCTGCATGAAGCCATTCATTCCCCTATTAATTGCTGTAATTATGTTTCAAAAGACCTTTTCCTCCCAATAAGATATTTATTCATGTTTGCAAGAAGCGCTTGTTGTTGTATCAAATGGGCTTGTTTCCAAAAGCCTTGACCACTTTCAAATCCTCCAAATCAAGAAAGATGTGGTGGTGGCACAATATGCACTTTAAATGCTTCCAATATTAATCCTTGCATATGTATGACGCTAATGGAAGTTTGCATATTCATAATTGGTTTATTGAAAAGCCCAGAGGCAGGAGTCGAGTGTTTGTTTAAAAGTTGTAGCAGTTCCGGCGCGTCTCCGCCTCGTGTTCATAAAAAGGTCTGTAAAGTCTTTACGCCAGAGGAAGCAATTTTCTCCTAAATATTATATTTCACTATAACCTCGGGAAATGTCTAGTAGTACGAGAGTCTGGCTGTGCGTTATAAGCAGTTTTGAGGTAAGCTAAGGTAAAGCAAGTCTTCAAGGCGAGATATTACCAAGGGATTGCTGGTAGAAGTTGGTGGCTTTCACCTCACAGCAACACCTTTTGAGTTTGCGTATCATTCCCCTGTTTAGGTGGGTGTCCTCTAGCCTGGTTTGACCATACCCTCGTACTCATTTCGTACAGAGGGACTGGATCTGCACAATTGAGTTCCGTTTTCAGGTGGGAGGAGTCTACTCCTTTTAAAAAAACAATTGGATCTACCTGGCCTTAGCCATCCGTATTATCATTTCCTGCATATGCTTGACGTCGCCTACAACACCCGAAGAAATTCAACTGATGCATCGCTGCCACTGAGATCAGACCCAGACTGTATCATGTAGGGCAGTGGTTCCCAACCTTTTTTTGTCTTGCGTACCCCTTGGGCCTTTTATTTATACTCCAAGTACCCCATGACTCAATGATTAGTTAGAAAGTGAATGAAACTAAAGATAAACTAAAATTATCAGTGAAAAGCTAAATATTCTCAAACTCTCACTCTTTACAGTTAAATGTTTTCAATAGCTTGTCTTTGAACATAATAATCAACAATACAATTCAATTTAATCTTATTTTGTATCTGAAATTATTCCAAGTACCCCCTTCGAAGCTCTCGCATACCCCCAAGGGTCCCTGTACCCCTGGTTGGGAAACACTGATGTAGGGAAATGATAAT
>OMNZ01098775.1:0-15588 GCA_900303255.1 Lesueurigobius sanzi | reverse complement strand
ATGTATGTCAAAATGTTCAAATTGTGTAAATGTTGGGGCGACAGTGGCGCGAGTAGTAGAGCGGGTCGTCTTATAATCGGAGGGTTAGCGGTTCGATCCCCGCAGGTGTACACTGTTGTTGTGTCCTTGGGCCACCTTGCCTCCAGTGTCTGCGTACATTGATGAATGGGTGAGTGGTTCCTTGATGTAAAGCGTTCTGAGTGCCTAAAGCAGGTAGAAAAGCGCTATATAAATGTGACCATTTACATTTATTCATTTTTATTTATTATTATTTTATTAATATTATTATTAAGTCATAAAGTTATAACCACCTTGCTAATACACAACCCTGCAACAGCAAATGATGACATAGCCTTTGTTTTCAAATCAAAAAACAAGATTTTTCTTTTAGGCCTCTCATCAACTTTGATAACAAAGTCTTTGCCTGCTACAATGAAGCAATTATTAATGAGAGTACTTTACCTGTTATGGTTGATTTGTGACTTTCTAGCACTGCAGTGTAGTGGAGGCAGATACTGTAGCTGACCTCTGGCTGATGCTGAGGGTGTTCTTCAGAGAGAAACTGTAATGCAGAGCACAAACAAGGAACAAACAAATGGTCTTGGATCTTTGAAGATGTGGTGTCTGAAGGTTTCAAGTCTTTCTCAGGAGACCCCAGCGGCTCCTGTGGACAAAACATGTGATACATCTAATCACCTAGGGTCTGTCTGAGAACATATAGTTGTATCAACTTAAAGCCTAATAAAGAGAATAGTATAGTCCATTCATGTCAGCATCTCTGAGTCAGAGGCAAAACAAACTTCTTACAATGTTTCAAAACACAGCTTTTGTTTCTTGTTATGTTTCTCTTTGATGTCTCATCACTCATCTAAATACAATTTGCAGCTCATCAAAAGATGACACTGATATTACCAAACAAAAGACACTCTAGCTATATTGTGTGTAGCCTATTGAGAGCTAGTGGCAGGTTGCAGTAAAACTAGGGTCTACTCTGGCATAACAAGTGTGTACTATAGTATTGTGACAATTGACCATAACTGTACATTCATCTCTTTAGGAAATGCTCAGTCACCCGAACATTTTGGAAAGATTGTTTACTATTTATAAGATATTATATTCACTCTGAATTCTTATTAAAAATGTAATATTTTATTTTTGGCTTTCATAAAAAGCAAATAACCAAAAAGCAAATTTTATATCCACAAATGTAAATTTTCATCACCTCTATTTTTCTCTGTTGTTCTTGATCATTTTGAATTGTACTTGTCATTTATCTCAAAGAGCTTGAACCAAAAAGCAATATGAAAATTGTATATCATAGAATGTTTTTAATTTAATGTAATCTTTATGCTTTACTTAAGTTGATTGAGACTTATTTATTTTATTTGTTTATTATTTGTGCTCTTTTTGCATTCTTCTGTTCTTTTTTCTAGTCATTATTCACAAGTTCGACTGACAAGATTTTTTTACTGAAAATATTTCCCCCTCAACCAAGTTATTCAAATTCAGATTTCATGTATATATTTTGTTAAATCAAGCACACAATTGAGGGTTTTTTCACCGCCAATAAAATCATATTAGGTCTCATTACTGTTTTCCCTTTCCTTGACAAAAGTCTATATGACTTTATAATTATCAAATTGAAACTTTGAAGCTTCTAATTGAAGTGGAACTGAAGTTGTTTGGTGCGTGTTGCACGTGGGGCTGCTGTCCGTGTAACACACACCCATGAAGCCTGCTGAGCCTGCATCGATGCTGACTTGACTTGCTGTGGAGGAGCTTATCAGCCACTTCTCCTCACTGCTAAGCCGTTTCGGATAGACCTTCCCTTGGCGGGCACGTGCAAATCAAGTGTTAGTGCTGAGGAAAAGGGAAGAGGAAAAGGGAGGAGGAAGCGGTTTCGAAAAGGCCCGAAATGGCGCTGCGAGCGTGTGGCTTCATAATTTTCCGTCGTCTGCCTCCAGAACGCGCCATTGAGTTCCTGCTACTGCAGACGTCGTATGGAGAGCACCACTGGACCCCCCCCAAAGGTCACGTTGACCCGGGTGAGGACGATCTGACCACAGCACTCAGAGAGACCCAGGAGGAGGCAGGTCTGAGCAGGGAGCACCTCTCTGTGGTGCAGGGCTTCGTGCAGGTGCTCCATTATGAGGTCCGGGGGAGACCTAAAGACTCTCTGTACTGGCTCGCCGAGCTCCATGACCCCCACACACCGGTTACTCTCTCCCCAGAGCACCAGGCCTTCCGCTGGGCAGGGCTGGACGAGGCGTGTGCCCTGGCCAGGTACTCCGACCTCCAGCAGACGCTCAGGGCCGCACACGAACACCTGCTGCAGGGGAACAGCAGAGAGGACTGAAATCATATTCATCAATTGTAAATAATGACTCTGTGATGGGCAAGAACATTGTTCACATACGGAGCATTGCTTCTCTGGCGTTGTAACAGACATGTGACTTAAATAAACGAGCTTCATGTCTGAATGCATCAGCTGTTGCCTACCATTGACCAAAACATCTGCCGAAAATGGGTCCTATTCACTTTATTCTGCCCCGCCCACTTTTGTTGTAAAATCATTTCCCGTTTGTATTAGCATTTCCTGTGAGCTGGGATTTCCATTGTTGTCACTGTAAGAGAGTGAAGAAAATAAAATGGGAATGATCAAAAAACTTGCAAAAAAAAAACCCTCAAAGTAAATACGATTTTTGGCTCAGTTTAATTTCAGTGGAAGGATAACATGAAAAAAGTCACCTAAAATAAAGGTCTCTAAAGGACCAAAGCTGATGGGTATATTTACACAGTGATTTGTTGTAAATCAAAACCAATATCAGCTCAAGTCAGACCTGCAGTTTGACCAGAAAAACAAGATGGCAACCCCCATTGCAACTTCCTGAATACGGTGGATACCGATCAAAAATATTACTGGTGTTTATTGGCATGGCCCTTAGAAAAACCCTTATCGGACAACCTCTAATCAGGACCCACCATATGCCAATCCGCGAAAAGATTAAATTTACTATATAAATAATGTAAAATACTGCATTTTCTTAGTTAAATAAGCATTACATAATTGAAGCAAAAGTATAGGAGCGGAGCGCTCGCCGGATCCAAACGTATAAGCAATCTGGTGCTCTTCAGGATTCAAAGAAGGGCTTAAGTTACTCACAATGAAACAAATGAAGTCCGAGGCACTCAGGTTGCTGCAAAATGTATTTCTTATTTGTTTGTCTCGTTTCGACTTGTGGTCTTCGTCAGGCCTCGGGCTTCATTTGTTTCCTTGTAGCATTAAATAATCCTAAAATTATGATCAAAACAACAATTTCTAATTGTCAGCCAGATTACACGCTTTACAAGACATGCTGTCTGGCCGTCAGTGTCATCTCTGAGTTCAGAAGGGTATGATTGACAGACGGATTAACCAATCAGGGAAAGGCATGGTTCGACAAACATGGTGGCTAAACATTAAATTTAAATTTAACAAGAAATCTAGGCTGCTCATATTCACCACTGGCCCATCCGTCCATAGGGGTGGATCCCTCCCCAAAATGGTTCCCCTCGAGGTGTCCTAATTTTCTCCCATGTGGTTTTAAGGGTTGTTCCTCGCCATGGAGGAGGGTCTAAGGATGTGGGATACTCTAAAACTGGACACACACTACAGGATTTTTAGTCTTAGGAGAAGTGGCTCAATAAAAACTTTCTCTCATGGCATGGTCTGTAGTGGGACTCCTCATGTGTGTGTATGTGTGTCCTCATGTTTGTCCTTAAGTGTGTGTGGTCTGTGCACAGATCTTTAGCCTCAGAAGATTAAAAATCCTGTAGTGTGTGGCCACCTTAAGATTGTTATGTCCGATTTACTTATTTATTGACATTTTTTTTGTTTTTTGGAATACACCAACTGGACTACAAAATTTTCGTTGTACTTGTTGCAGTGACAATAAAGATTATTCATTCATTCATTATTTACGGGACATTACATCTGGTTGTGACATTCATTTGTGTGTGACTTATTTTGATCATTCTTGATGTGTGATATTGATTTGTTTTTGTCCATATCGACCTTTAAGATCACTCCTGTTGTGATATTGGGCGTTACAAATATAAATTGATTGATTGGTGTGGACAATCCTTTCATAAAGTTCTAATTTGGAACAGAACTTTTCCCAAACGTGTTCCACCGACACAAAGTTCTGTGCAGCGCTTACATTCAAAAAAATAAATTAAAAGGAGGGAGCACCCCCTGGTGGACAAAGGTAAAAAGAATCAATGGCATACATGTACGTCTAGGCGGCTCTTTACTACTACACGTAGTCAATCATAATAATGGCTTACACTTGTATTGCGCTTTTCAAGCCTGCTTACCAAGTTTCTCAAAGCGCTGCACTGTAGACATTATTCTTTCACTCCATACTCAGTGGTGATATCATGACATAACATTTTGATGTAAGTGGACTGATTTTGCAAAACGGTCTAAAGAGTGGTGCTGTGGTTAAAACCCCTCACAGAAGGCACCACTACCTAATTTAAAGCAGTTATGTAGGCCAACATGATTCAATATACCATAAGTGACCTCCTGACATACAAAGTTGTGTTGAGCTTGGACCAGTAGTCACCAATGAGGGCCAACTGCTCTTATGAAAGTAAATCTAAAATGCTCATTAGAACAGAATACACCCGTGTGATCCTATTTTAAGAGCTGTTGTAACAAGTGAATTTCTCCATTGTGAGATCAATCAAGTATTATCTTATCTGTAAATCAAATTTCTGCTTGCTACGACCAAAGATACTGATGAAGGAACTATATGGAGACTGCTAGGGACAGTAAGATAAAAGTGACAAACTGGTCAGGGGTATGTCATCCTAGCAGTCTACAAAGGGGTATTATTTACTTTAACATTTGTAGGTCTATGCATTGAAATAATGCATAGCAATAACTTTTCAGCCAACACGTGCTTGAAAAAGTCATGGTTTAATACAACACTATTTTGTGCAGTTCAAAATATTACAGTAGGTCAAGAATAAAACAGAGCACCATTTCATATTTGCTTTTTTTTGTCTGTCCAAAAGTTTTTTTTTTTTTCTTTTTAAATTGTATTATAGTAAATTTCGTAACACAAAAATAACCACAAGAACAAGGTCTTTATATAAAAAGGGGCTTAACAATTTCTCTTTCAGTATAAAACACTCCAGAATCAAAAGCCAATCAAACAAATTCACTGCCATCACCTGAAATGATCATGAACATCCCAGTCAAACTCTGCTATTACATACAAAGGATTGCGATTAAAGAGCTTTCTAAATATGGGAGTAAATAACAACAACACAAAGTCTAACAATCACTCTTCGTTCGCTATAACAACAAAAAAGGACAAAAGTGAACACGTGGTCCAATGAAACCCCAAGCCCAAAAATTCTGGTCAATGTGGAATCTACACAGTCTTCTGTTGGCCCTTCTTCCCAATAAGGGATTTGTGGATGTGGGGAATGACACCTGAAAATACAGCAATGGATTTCAATTAGTAGTTGCAAACATTAAAATCTGTTCATATTCGTCTTAGAAATATATTTTTTCATATTAGCTTTAATAAAAATCATGTCAGGACAATGTTACCTCCTCCAGCAATTGTTGCTTTGATAAGGGAATCCAGCTCCTCGTCACCACGAATTGCCAGCTGCAAGTGACGGGGTGTGATACGTTTCACCTTCAAGTCTTTGGAGGCATTCCCAGCCAACTCTAGTACCTACGAAAAGCAAAAAACATGCTAAATATAAAAGAAATCCAGTGGTGAATCAGGCAGCATACACAAAGTACTTACTTCAGCGGTGAGGTACTCAAGGATAGCTGCACTGTACACAGCCGCCGTGGCTCCAACTCGGCCATGGCTGGTTGTACGAGTTTTTAAGTGCCTATGGATACGGCCCACGGGAAACTGCCAGGAAAATCACAAAGGATGGATTATTAAAAAGGACCACATGATCAAACTCTATGACAATTTTAAATAAACTTACCTGAAGACCAGCTCTCTGTGAGCGTGATACTGCCTTAGCTTTGGCTTTCCCACTGTCTTTTCCTGCTTTACCACCAGCCTGGATTTAAAAAAAAGAAAAATGCATGTAATATGAATATAGAAAAGTAGTCATACAGTAGACAGAAATAACGAACATGAAATTTAAAAAAATGGTATAGAAAAAGTTAACTCATTCAATGGAAGCATGTCTCATCAAGTAAGCACCACCCATGTGCCACTATTTATACCTGCTGATGCCCCTAGTCACTTTCCCGCCAATCCAAAATAATAATTTCAGAAGTTTCAAGAACATTTGTTATACTAACTGAAAAAATAAACACAAGCCATTGACTAAAATAACCCAAAAAGCCAGTCTGCAACAAAACTGTGTTGAAGCGCAAGTGTTGAAGCGCAAGCGTGCATCTGTCAAAGGAGTTGCAGCCCCAATGCGCGTCAGAACAGCCGCGCTGCGAGACACATGATTACACAAAACGTAGACCGCAGGTCTCACAACACTGGATGCAGACATATGGCAAATCTTCAGCTTGTTTGAGGTCTTTAAAGTGGCTAAAATTAGGTGTATCCAAAACAAGCAGCTACCCCACTGCCAAATATTGGACCAGCTAAACTTAGCTTAGCTCGCTAACGCTGCTAAATAACCGAGGAAGCTACAAAACTCAAAACAATGTAAAGTCCACACAGTGCATTGGCTGCAACAATTTATAACAGCCAAGCTGCATATTATAGTGCCAACAATAACTCTTTATTCTTTAAATGTTATTGCATTTGGACCCATCCTCGTAACGATAAAGCGCTTTAGCAACGGTTGAACTACACACCTTCATGTGTGTCTAAAATGCAATTGAAAACCGATAACCGCTTTGAATAGTGCTGAAAATGCCTCCAGAGTCGAAGCGATGTTGGATGAACATTTTACACATGACCCTAATGTACGTACCATTTTCCCGTTTTAGTTATTTGATTGTAGAATCAAATCGATCTCTGCTACCGAAAGCAAAGAAACAATAAACCTCTTTGGAAATCTTTTACATGGAACCCCTCGTGGGAGTCGTGTCGTCCAATCAGAATAACTCTTGTTGCTTCGAAAATGGTATCTGGCCAATCCGCGAACATTTTGCTGAACGCGCCCATCCCCCACCACAGCCTCAGCTTTGCGCACGAAACCAAGAAGTGGGCGGGACGAAGAGTGTCCTTCCAGGGGCAGCCCAAAAATGAGAAAACACAGAAACAGTTCTTCTGTTCCGTTGTCTTGTGCAGCTGAACTGTGAACTTCGTAAATATAATGTGTAAATATTTCATCCATACGTGCAAATGGAAAAACACCACTCCTGTCTTTTCTGATTTTTTTTTTCACAGATTACTTTAGGTCCTTATACTGTGCTACAAATCTAAAGAAAGCCTCATTCACTTGGAATGGTATAAAAACCCTCACTCTTTTAAATGTTAGCCTTGCTTGTAGATGTAGATATGCCACATTTAAAAAAAAAAAGAAAGAAAAAAACGCCAATTAATTCACTCTACCGTTGTTAATTAATTATACCCTGACTTTAATTGTACATGTTTCTTTCTTCAATAATAATAATAAATAAAATAAAATAAAAAACCTGAATGGAAAATTAGTTCTGATTCCATTATAGGATAACAATCTTCATTTTGGTGGCTTGTAAACACGTTTTAAATAATTATCTAAAACAAATGGAGCTAACACGTGTGCTCATTTGATTATTCTGTTACAAGTCAGTCGCGGAGATTTTGATATACACTGTATGGTGCGAACACAAAGTAGCACAAATTACTGACAGGGAAATAAACCAATCGAAGAGCAACTTCTTCTTACGTCGTGAAAATGACAGTTCCCTCGGCCAATGAAATGGCACCACAGCGCGTCCTGTTTCCTGCGTGAGCTGGAGGGTGGGGGCACGGAGAGGGTCAGAGATACGCAGAGAGACGGGCTGCTGGTGGCGAAGATGGCGGATGGGGACAGTGGCAGTGAGCGCGGTGGCAGCAGCGGCGGTGGAGGGGCAGGAAGCGGCGGGTTCCAGCACTACCAGCGGGAGTCGGAGACCCAGGAGTTGGCCTCGAAGCGGTTGGACATTCAGAACAAGCGCTTCTATCTGGACGTGAAGCAAAACGCTAAAGGCCGGTTCATAAAAATCGCCGAGGTGGGCGCCGGGGGCTCCAAAAGTCGACTGACCCTCTCCATGTCAGTAGCGGCCGAGTTCCGCGACTACCTGGGGGATTTTATAGAGCACTACGCCCAGCTGGGGCCTAGCACTCCAGAGCAGATTGCTCAGTCATCCGGTGGCGATGACACTGGGCCTAGAAGGGCCTTGAAGAGTGAGTTCCTGGTGCGAGAGAACAGAAAATACTACCTCGACCTGAAAGAGAACCAGCGGGGCCGCTTCCTCCGGATCAGGCAGACCGTAAACCGAGGCCCAGGTTTTGGAGTTGGAGGAGGCGGGATGCCTGGAGCTGGCATGCAGGCCGGCCAGACCATTGCACTGCCGGCTCAAGGCTTAATTGAGTTCCGTGACGCCCTCGCCAAGTTAATAGACGACTACGGGGGAGACGAGGAAGACCTGTCCGGTGGTGCAGGGGCAGGGGGCTACAGCGAGCTCCCAGAGGGCACCTCCATCATGGTAGACTCCAAGCGTTTCTTCTTCGACGTGGGGTCCAACAAGTACGGAGTGTTCCTGCGAGTGAGCGAAGTTAAACCCAGTTACAGAAACTCTATTACCATCCCGTTTAAAGCATGGAGTAAGTTTGGAGGGGCGTTCAGCCGGTACGCAGAGGAGATGAAAGAGATCCAAGAGCGTCACCGAGATAAGATGTACGAGAGGAGAACCGGAGAAGAGTCAGAGGGAGACGATGTGGACGACGATTGACGCAGAGCTGCTGCTCGTGATGAAGCTGACAACATGATGCAAAGCCTGAGATTCATAGAGAGTGGAGCGACTAATGTGCATGATCATGAACTTTAAAAACAACGGAGTTAATTAAAAGTATATTTGACGCAGAGAATTTTACTGTCTATATAAGAGAATGATGTTTAAAGTGTAGGTGGATGTTCTAGCTAAACGAGTGCGGACTGCAGTAGTCAGCTCCTGTTTGAGATTCCCCATAATTAAAATAATATATAAGTATATATAAATATATATGAATATACATAATTGTCCATTTGGTAACCTCAAGTAGCCCAACAAATTAAGTTTGACAGTGCTAGAGACACAGCTGTATGCACCTAGGTCCACTTCCTGACTGATTAGCAGTGCTAAGAGCTCACCTGGTACTGGCGTGTGGTCTGTGATGATGCTGAGGAAGTGAAAAACGGTGAACAAGTCCAATCAGCGGGTGTAGAGTGGAGGGGAGACTGCACACCTGCCCGTCAGGCCGTCACCATGACTATTTGTGAGCTTTTATGTCCGACTGAGTGACCCACAACCAGCTAGCCTAGATAGATTGATCACAGCTTACAGAGCACCAGCTTGAAGGGGCATCCTGGACAGGGCAGGATACCTACAATCATTTAAGTGATCTGTTACAAGCACACTACTCATTTGGATTTTGAGGACAATCCAAATGATCCCTGCCCTGCATCCATGGTCATCCGTCCCCTGAGTGCTGATGTCCAATCCCACTTGCTGAAATTAGCTAATATACTCAGGGTTGGCATGCTCCAACTTTATTTATGAGTGTATCCTCAGCATGCGTACCTGTGCAGGTGCATGTGCTGTGTGACCTCTGTGACCTTTGTCTCAGATGGGCAGCAGTGAGTTCTCAAGCATTGGTCTCGAAGCCTGAGACAAAGCTTAATATTGCTGGGCTTGAACGACAGTCTCCAGAGCACTGACCTGGTTGTCACATTTAAGGTGCACCATTTGGATCCTTTAACCTTGAACTCAGACCAATAACGACTGAAGCAAGATTCAGTCTGATTGTAAGAATTTAGGTGCTTTTGGAAAACAAAAACCCATACTCGGGTGCTATAGTGAAATAAAATTATATATATACTGGAAGAGATTTACTTACAAAATGATCAATTATAGATAGAATTATTTTTCAAAAGAGATATATTGCAATATGTCTTAGAGATATAAGACATTTATTAGATAATGCTGCCTAAAGTGGCTTATTCAAAACACTACGCTTGGATGCAACAGTCCAGGATAATATTTCATACCTGCTTTTTTCCTAACATTTCTGTTATTCCTTAGAGGAAGTAAAAACAGTACACAAATTAATAACAGTATGTTATTGCAATTTCTATAAAAAAAAAAAAACAAATATGACTTCATTGAAGTAGTTTGTCAGCAAACTTTCAGCACTCCAGATCACTTTACAAAGCATCAAGTTGTCCCCTTGTTTCAGTCCACTGTTCTGCCATGTTTTCTCACTATTTGGCTTTACATCAGTTGCCATTCAACGCAAACACAAACATCTGCAACCGTTAACATTTAGTCTTTAGTACTCCTTTTCCAATATCATATTTTTGCATGCCTGCTCTTGCGCGGAGCTGCCTTGTGTTCTTTTCTTTTGCATATTCTGATTGCTGTATCATGGTATTTATCCATTTTGAGGGCAGTTTTAAGATTTCTTTCTGTATTGCAATGGAAAGTTTACTTCTCAGCCTAAAAAAAAAGCCACAGAGTTCCCACGCTTTAGGGAATGTCACGATCATGGTCCCGCTTCCTTTGACCTCTCGTTGAATTTTACTTTAGCCACGTTGACGCAGCAGAGAAATGCCATACTAAAAAGAAACACCTGGGAGCAATACTTTTTTTCTTTTCTACTGATATAGAGTATATATATTACACATGAAATTGAACTTCATCCTTCTTCCTGTACTGTGTTACGTGAAATGGCAGCTGTTTCAGTCATGTGTGTTCTGCTGTAATATTCTACAGAGTTCCTTTCAACGAGAAATAAAAGTATGTTTTTGCTCAGGAGAGGCGTGATCTTTGCACTTCAAATAGCCACACTTTTTGTTCATGGTAATATACTAAAGGTTAGAATAAAGAAATGAATGAAAGGAGACAATTACAAGAAATATATTTAAATGATAATTTACATTTCAGATTACAGTTCCGATGAAGCTACATAATCAGATCATATTACAGGTTTGGTTATATTGCTGGACTGTTATATGTAGGTCTTACCTCATCATGTAGGTCTTAAATAGACATAGTCATTACCAATTATTCTGGGACCACTAGGTGGTGCACTACAGATCTGCAGTGACCTTGTGGGAGGATTCTATATAATCATTATGCTCCTTTTAGATGGTGCAAATAGGTCATAATGACACAATACAAACACATTTGATGGCAAAAAGTGAAGTAGGTTAGATATAGTGATGGGATTTCAAATGGGAGTTCAAATTTAGATAAATAAGATAAATTTGGGTCATTTAAACTTATCTAGACATTAACTCTTTTGTGTAGATGACAAATAATTTACAATAGGTATCGAAAAAGCATTGTTCAGGTATCAGTATCATAAACCAAGTATTGTTAAAGTACTAGACCAGAGGTAAACCAGGGTTAAACCAGATGACACCAAATGATGATGGAGATTTATTTCTTCAAAAAACGTGTTTGTGAATCAAATTTTGTGCCACATTCACTGAAAATAGGCTACAGCTGTCTGACAAACCATTTTAGGAGCAAAAATCTTTCATTACCTTCGCCTTCTCTGCTGTTTGTGCCGATTCTTGAGTCCATTTAGTCTAATTGACAGAACATCCCAATTTACCCAGTAATTTTGAAAACTAAGCAGTATAATGCCTCATTAGGCTCGGAAAAGCGAGCACAGAACCAAAAACAACAAATATTAGATGATATATTATGTAATGTGTCACAGGATTACCCTTTTCTGTTAAAGTAAGTCCCAATTACTATCAGTTCACACTTTATAGACCCTTTCGCTGCTTACATCATCAGTGACATCAGCTGGAGGCAGGAAGTGAGCAAGAGAAACAAGATTAAACTAAAACTTGCGATTATAAGTGTAAAACTACAACTAAAAAATGTGGTCCTGTTGTGGCTTAAGGAGCAAGAACAAGAGGAAGGACATTTGAGACGATAAAGTAAGGTTTTATCTGATATTTACAACAAGAGATAGACATTTGTTTATCGTTACTATAATAACAGCTACAATGGAGGGGTTTATATACACATGTAATAAGATCCTGGTCATTGTTTCTTCTACCATATACCATCAGATGTCCTCATTAAAATGAACTGTCATTATCAGCTTGGTTTAATAGAGCGATGCAAAGACAACAAACCTGTTAAAAGGCGTGTTGCGCCCACACAACGTGGAAACACCCTGTCTTTTACTAGCGCCCTGCAAACAAGCATAGCGTGCAGCCTCATAGTCTTCCTACCGATCAAAAGGTCTGTCCTTTTCCCGTCTTTTCAACTATACGTAAGTCAATGTGTGCCACAACAACACAGTGCAATGGCCACAAGCTTTTTTTGAGCTTTAAAACAAATGAAAATAAAAAATGAAAATAACTTTACCTACGATTGACATCTTGTTACAGTCCAAAACAGTACACAGCCTTATGTGTTTGGTCTCATTCTGTCCATATCCGCCCTGTTGGATGGATAACTCTGAATGTGTCACCCTAGAGTGTTGGTCAGAACATCACTAGAGCCAGGAAGAATATTCAGGTGGAACTTATGGGGCAGACTTAAGTTGACTAAACCCCACTGGAGACAATGATGAGGACACCAGGCTTGTATTGAACATCAGCAGCCTGACCGGCAAGTGGCTACAATCTGACCCTTGGATGCACCAGTGGCTCATGTGACAGTCGAGGGCAAATTATTAATGAGCGGATACCTCTGCTGGTAGCATACTGAATATCATATCTGGACAAATTTGAATGAGGACATTTAGTTTAATCACTATCCATATACTGTCGTTTGAATGGGTATTGGGGACATGGAAATTGCTAGGAAAATGTTTTACTTTACTTTTTTGCTTTACGACATTATGATATAAAGCTCAGAGCCGCTATTTAACAAACAACTACGAGCGAAACTCCGAACGGATTTGTTTGGAGCGGTCCCAGATTGATATTGTGGAGAACTCAACTACGAGTGTTACACAATGTCTATCTGGCTCTTGCCAGGTTAACTTTTCAACAGAGAAGGAAAAAGTAGTCGTCTAGCCTGTTGGAGACAAAGGCATGGATTAACCTCTCTAAGTCTGGTTTAAACACTACACTTTTGATCTTAGCAATGTTTTTTAGATGGTTAAAAGCTGCTGGTGTTATTGATTTAATGTGGCTGTTTAAGTTCAGGTCTGAGTCCATGATTACTGCTCGATTTCTAACCTGATTTTTAGATTTTAGAGAGAGAGAGACTCGAGATGACTGACTTTATCTTTGTTTCTGTGGGCCAAAGTTGATAATTTCCATTTTGTGTCACTTAAGCTGGAGTAAGGTTTTGCATAAACACACTGATCTGTTCCAGGCAGTGACAGAGTGAGTCTACAGGCCCATGTTCACCTGCCCTCAGTGACACGTAGATCTGAGTGTCGTCTGCAATAGTTGTGGTAGGACACATTGTTGCTGCGTATTAGCTGACCCAATGGATGTATAGATTGAATAAGAGGGGTCACAAGATCGACCCCTGGGGAACCCCGCCGGTCACAGCCATTTTGTCTGAGTGAGACACAGTTTCCGATTTTAGCAAAATACGTCCTGTCCTCAAGATAGGACTTGAGCCAGTTTAGAGCAGTACCTGAGATTCCCACCCACTTTTCTAACCTCTATAGTAAAATCACATGGTCCACTGTGTGAAAGGCAGCGGTCCAGCAGAACTACGATTCCCCTGCGTCGATGTTCAGAGATCATTACTCACCTTGATCAGAGCTGTCTCAGTGCTGAGACAGCTGACTAGAAAGTATCAAAAACATTGTTAGACAGGAGAAAGCTGTCCTATTCTGATTCTGATTCTGATATACAACTTTCCCCAGGACTTTACCCAAGAATGGCAGGTAGGTGGCAGTAGTTGTTCAGTACAGTGGCATCCAGGTTGCTTAATGACATCAGTCTTCAAGGCCTTTTCCAAGGAATTTTCCAGTCTGAAGTAAGATATTAATTATATGAGCGAGTTGTGGTAGCAAACTGCTCAGCACAGACTTTAGAAATCTTGTGGGTAACTCATCAAATGCAGCAGATACTCAGGCCGGTGACAACATCTTCCATTGTTTCGTCAGTGACAGGTGAGAGATGTGTCAGCTCCAGGTGTCTAAACGGCAGCAGGGTCCCCCATTTGTGTCGTGGCCTTGGACTTTGCCATTAGAGAACACTGCACACTCATAAAATGAATGCTATATATGTAGTGTTGGGTAGTAAAAACAATACCCTTTTATTCCCAGGGCCAAATTGAACACAATAATGGTCATTTAGTCAATAAAACACTGTTTCTTTCAGTGTTTTTATCATTTATTTGAGCTGAAACGCCCCAGTCACTTTCTTTAGTGCAGTCTCAGACCCACCAAGCAGACACATTTGCTTTTTAAAGAAAAATGTTTTTTCGGTACCTGTTTTCAGTACCAATTAATTTTTCGATACCAGTAGTACCTTAATTATTTTTTTCGAAACCATACTGGTATCGTTTAACGGTACAAATCCCTACTTGTGAGTAACTACTGTATATTTCGGTACAGTTACTCTGTCATGTGAGGGTATTTAGAGATTTCTTTCTTCAGGGTTTCTACAGGTAGCAGCAAGTCAAATTTAATGCTTTTAATGCCATTTTAATGCCCAAATACTACATTTCTAATGCCATAAATCGGTGCGTCAATATTAATTTCCATATTCAATAGAAAATTTGACAGAACGGAGAACTTTTCAACAGAAGTAATGTATAATTTCTGCCAGAACTCTAGTCTAGACCAAATTTTTGCAGTAAAAGTAGTTGAACAATGTCACTTTTTCCCAAGAATGTTTGATTTAATGCTTTTTAATGACATTTATGGCCTTATTTTTGACACAATTCATTTAATGACTTTTAATGCTTTTTAATGCCCCGCGGAATCCCTGTTTCTTAAATTCAAAGGAATACATACTGATACTCAATCATGACATTTTTGCTTCATGACATCAAGAGAGAAAACATCAAAACAACCAGAGAAAAGTTTAGTTTAGCTCCAGGTGCGTTTGTATGTACTGGGCAAATGTAAGTTCATAACAGGTGGAGTAACAAGCGTGTAGCCCACGTTTTTAATAATGCGCTATTTATACATAAATACAGTGCCTCTCGTAAGTACTAATACACCTTGAACTTTTGTACATTTTGTCATGTTTACAACCATAAACATAAATATTTTATTTAGATTTTTTTACTGAAAGTTCACACACAAGTAACAGACAACTGTGAAGTGAAAGCAAAATGATACATGATTCTGTTATTTTTCAAAAAATAGAAAACCGAAAAGTATGGCATGCACAAGTATTCATACAGCATGAGTTAATACTTTGTGGAACGCCCTTTTGCTGAAATAACAGCAGCAAGTCTTTTGGGGTATGACTCTACAAGATTTGCACATC
>OMNZ01098771.1:0-12944 GCA_900303255.1 Lesueurigobius sanzi | reverse complement strand
AATAAAACTACACCCAATCATAGTTATACAGGGTGTCCATAAAGTCTCTTTGTTGATTATATCTTAATTACATTTGTTTATTGTATTTTTTTTACCTCATTTAACACATCTCTATATGGGCACCATTAGTTTAATACACCTCTATATGGGCTCCATTAGTTTAATGCACCTCTATATGGGCACCATTAGTTTAATACACCTCTATATGGGCACCATTAGTGTAATACTCCTCTATAAGGGCACCATTAGTTTAATACACCTCTATATTGGCACCATTAGTGTAATACATCTCTATATGGGCACCATTAGTTTAATACACCTCTATATGGGCACCATTAGTTTAATACGCCTCTATATGGGCACCATTAGTTTAATACACCTCTATATGGGCACCATTAGTTTAATACACCTCTATATGGGCACCATTAATTTAATACACCTCTATATGGGCACCATTAGTTTAATACACCTCTATGGTCACCATTAGTTTAATACGCCTCTATATGGGCACCATTAGTTTAACACGCCTCTATATGGGCACCATTAGTTTAATACGCCTCTATATGGGCACCATTAGTTTAATACGCCTCTATATGGGCACCATTAGTTTAATACGCCTCTATATGGGCACCATTTGTTTAATACACCTGTATATGGGCACCATTAGTTTAATACTCCTCTATATGGGCACCATTAGTTTAACACGCCTCTATATGGGCACCATTAGTTTAATACACCTCTATGGGCACCATTAGTGTAATACACCTCTGGGCACCATTAGTTTAATACACCTCTATATGGGCACCATTAGTTTAACACACCTCTATGGGCACCATTAGTGTAATACACCTCTGGGCACCATTAGTTTAATACACCTCTATATGGGCACCATTAGTTTAATACGCCTCTATGGGCACCATTTGTTGCGCAAAGCACAAGCATCAAGATGGTACTCAATTTCTTGCCATGTTCGCTGTAGCAGAGCCTCATCAATGGTGGCAATGGCATCAGAAATCTTTTGCTTCAAGTCAGTAATGTCTTGTATCCTTGTTCGATACATGATATCTTTAACATACAGTAACCCCATAGAAAGAAGTCCAAGGGACTGGGAGTAATATCTGGTGAACGTGGTGACCAAGGAATTGGCGTATTCCTTCCAATCCACCGGTCTACGAAGGAACTGACAAACATGCAGTACTCAATGATTACAATACAACAAATCTGGTTAACATATCATCAACTGCCTTTGTAATACATTTTTTTTTATTGTAAAGAGACTTTATAGACACCCTGTACTAAACTTACTCAACTACCTAAAGCAAGACTAACCCATTACCAGTGGAATGAAACGACATAATAAATAACATTTTTGAGTAAGTTGTTTTTGTGTTGTTTTGTTAAATCATAATTTACTTCAAAGCACAGCAGAACACAGTTCAAACATGTCTATGTTATACAATAATCTGATGCAATTCAGAACATGCTAAGCCTTGCACGTCTATCTTATATTGTGCAGCCCTCATCAGGTACAAAGTAAACACTTCACTTATCTACTCAAGTGCTCCTCCAGCTCAGAGACGGTTAGTGGTACAGAGATATCACACCGACAGGCAGCCAGCCCCTCTATAACACTCACTGAGTGGTAGAGGGGAAAAAGCAGGGTCTTTCATATTTAACTCTTCACCTCTGCCTCTTCTTGGCCTGTGCACAAAAGACTTGATATCCAAAATCTGTTGCTCACTAAAGTAATATCACACAATTATAGATTTGCTCAAATGTTTACCTAGTAGTACCGTACATAGAGGTAAACAATCCATTACTGTTGCCGTGCCAACCATATACCAATGAGAAAAGAGCCAGAAAACATTTTGATTAACACCCCTCCTGTCGTCATTAATAATAGCTAATAGCTAATAACTAATAGCCACTTCACTGAACTAAAAATAAGACTTTCCACCGATATTATCCAACAAGTCAAAAATCAAAAGTTACAAAAGAATTTAAACCTACACAATTTAAGGAGTTTCAATGAATTGCAAACATAGTCCAAAAACGATCCTTGGATGGCAAATACCAACCAAAATAAACTTTGCACATCATTTGGCAAAGTTCTTTGGTTAGCTTTCCAAGTGGTAAGTAAATATTTTAAGTCGACTAGATCCATACAATTCAGATGTCCATTAGCACTAAACAAATTATTGGTATGCCCTCAATAACCCTTGTTGCAACAGGAACTAGGGCTTAGCGGTACTTCTCACAAATGTAACAACTAAACTTGGAGTCATGACAACTTGACGACGGCTAACGGTGCACACACGTTGATATCAGGCCGTGACAGGCTGAAGTGCCACCCTCACACCTCCCCATCAGCAACCCCTCCGGCCCTCGCCCATCAGCGGGGAAAGATACGCCGAGGCAAGTGGAGAGACTTGTATTGCTATAGGTCGTACTGCACAGACATGTTCATCTTGATATTAGGGCAGCACCGTGTTGGAAAGCATATAGAATTGTATTTTTTCCGACAAGTATTGCGAGATTAGCATGTTTTTAATAGATTCAGCCCAGGAGTATGGCTGGGTAGACAAGGGCTGCATGATATGGAAAAAAAACTACTGTTACTTTATTGTCCCTCAAGTACATTCACACGAGAGAAGGCACATAGAATAAAGACAAAAGTAACATGAAAATAAAGTAAAATATTATGAAATGTTCTAAAACTATGAAATATTACATTTAAACACAAACCTTAAGTAATTTGTTTTTAGCAAGCGAAGCAAGACCTCAAAAAACACTAAAACAACACTGAAATGGAACCATTATCAAAATTATTTGTGATTTTGCAATATATTGTGGCTTCTTCTTGCAATACGAGCATTGCACCACCCAATGCGATATGATAGCTTTTGCCTAATGTTGCGCAGCCCTGGGTACCCTTACAAAACACCAGTAAAGTATCGAGAGGTGTGGGGAGGGGGGTTAAGGTACTACCAGTATCAACAAAAAAGAAATTGGTTCCGAAAACTGGTATTTAAAAAAAAAAATCTCAACAATGTGTCCTGAGACAGCACTAATGGAAGTTACTTGGTTGTTTCTGCTCAAACACATGATAAATCTGAATAAACTAAAATTAGATTTTTGTTTTATGGGCCTAATACATAGTGAAAAAAGTTCTTTCAGGTACCGGTAAAAAAGTACTGGTGTTGAAAACCCAGGTACCCAGCTCTGTCCAGGAGCATTTAACATCCAAGAGAATCCTGAAATAACAGCTAAACAAGTCCAAGATTCCACATGCTGTTCAGAAAATGTTGATAGATTCATTTTAATTGAATAATGATTAGATGCATGGCGACATGGCGCTTTCACAATGGCAGGTGTTGTATTGATTTGTGGGAAATAAAATTAAATAAACATTTAGAAACATTAACAAATGTTTATTTTGTGCCGACATTCACTTGTTGTTCAGTTGTTTGTTATTTTAAGTTGTCCATATAAAGAACCACATAGTATTTCTTACTTTTTAATATATATAAAAATATTTTTTACTCAAAAACTGAATCGATATGAGGGATATGATTTAAGTTTAATATTTCATGTGTCCATTGTCCACTCATTTGTACATACAGTATTGGAGAAGGAAGCCCTAGGTCTAGACTAATAGTATCACTCTGCATGTATCTGAGGGAGAGCACTGCGGGCCAGGAAGTGCACAGGGGAAACGATAACAGTCTGCGCTATTGTTATCATTACTGTATTATTTCATCAATATTGCCTTAGTAGTCAGAGAAGGGAGAGCTGGAGAGTTTTAATAGACATGTCTTTCAACTTTTAAATAGCACTGGGTTTGTCAGGGTGAGCCAAGAGAGCAAATGTTAACCCATTATATAACAAATATTAAATATACAGTTGTGCTCATAAGCTCACATTATGCATTTCAAAACACGACGCTTTTCAACTAGAGTCGTTTTTTTTTTCTTTAGCAGTTCTGTGACAGTAGTACCACAAAAATGTACATCCTTGATCTCAACTTCGGACCATCGGTCTATTCTTCTAAAAAAGCTGCGCACCTGCGACCAATTAAGTCCTGGGTTGTTGGTCCTATTTGTGCAATCAACAACGGTAAACAATGGTGTTGTGTTGTTTTTCTACGAAAACAAAAGCGTGTCAATTGCGTGGCGATGCTAGTACAATGGAGTATTCCAGTTGTTTTGCGTCCAGTCGGCGGGCGCATACACCTGATTTAGTGTGCACACGTCACATGGAAGGGGTCTATGGCAAAAGCACTGATTTAACTTCTACACATAACATAAGCAATGCAATATTTAAATCTACTCAATCAGTGTAATTCCTTTCAATTTAAGCACTTTTACAACATTTTTCTAAGTGAGACCAATTTTTTTTTCAGTGTACACACAGTATGTGAAAGAAATTATCTTGAGGGGCCAAAGGTTCCATGATAGAGGGCTGGTTTTGCACTTCCTGTGAGCTGTGATTTCAATTGTTGTTAATGGAAGACAAAAAACTTGTGAAAAGCCTCAAAAGAAACAAGTTTGTGTGGCCTGAGGTTTATGTCAGAGTGGAATATGACATTTAAAAAGTGACCTAACCTTATTTTTGCGATATCAATCTTACTTTTTTATCTGTGGAACTCAAAAAGGGAATATTAAAGCCATGTCATCATGCATATCGTAAATCTTAAAAACAGGCTTAAAATCTTTCATTAGGATGTCTGTGTATTGATATTTTACATTTTATAAATTCAAATAATTCCTCTGTGAGGATGAATCACATGGTAAAAATAAACGCCAACTTTCATTTTACAAGGTGGCTACTGGCTAGCACGGCGACGGCCGTGTCCATGCTATGAGCACAGAACGCCTCAGAACGGTACAGTACTTGCTTTAAAAATGTGGGGGACAGTTTGGGATTTTGAACAATGACGTTATTAAACCAAGAAGTAGAAAACGAAGCGCTGCAGAAGTCAACATGGACGGACCAACGCAAACAGGATTAATTCAAATCTGCATGAATGAAGTGAAACACTGCTGCTCCAGGTCTGGTCTTTGACGAGGGAACAACGCTAGAACATTGTTAAAAGCTCAAATTAGTTGGTTAAGCATGAGGTCTCCTTTAAATGTTACATCAATAACAGAAATAAAAGCACAAAATAAACACAAGATGTCTGTATCAATTGCAACAAAACATCCAGATAGTTCATAAATTCCCATGTTTGATGGCTAATGCTAACGGCTACAGGGAAAATACATTGAGCAGGCTAACAAATTCTGAAAAGTATAATGGAGTAGCCGTCTTGCCAGCTGTTCGTGTCTGTTAGCTTACTATAAAAGGCACAAAAAATATAATATATAAAATTTATGATTTATGATGATGAGACAAAGGCAGTGGTACGGAATGGTCTAAATGAGCGGTTCTCAACCTGGGGTCCGGGATTGCACAATAATTTCAGGAGACAACAGCAGTTCCTGTATTGGGTGGGTCACGACGTAAAAAAGGTTGACCACTTGTCTAAACTGTGGTACATACTGCAATTTCACTTCAATTAGAGATTATTCCATTGATGTAATCGCACAGTTATAGACACGGTTTACAGGTTTTATCTTAATCTAGACATGGTGGTACATTTTTTGAGCTGACTACGTCTAAGCTTTTGCCATGGAATCGGAAAGCCATCAATTTGATCAGAAAATCAACAAATTAGCTTCTTTATTGGAAAAATGGGCACGCGAGACACTTCAATAATAAACCTGTGAGACAGAGACAACCAAAGAGAAGACCTTAAACTAATCCATACTAATGCACCTCTGTGACCAATTTCCAAAGATTAAAACCAATTTATCTTCATTTTCGTCAGCGATGTCAGGGTGTACTCCGCCAGGTCAACGGTCCTCCATTTTCAATTACTGCTCCCTTCCTCAATCCTATGGGACTTTTCAGTTTCAAAGACTTGAATTGAACACCACATACAGGAAACAATGGTATCTGAACAGTTCAAGTGGTGTCCACGGCAATTATTCTATGCTCAGTGCCCCTCTAACCACCACATTCATACTAGGCAAAGAGGATGAAATGTTTTGCCTAAAGACTCGCCAACAGTTATGCACCGATTAGGGCTGAGGTCAAACGGTCGACCTTTGGATGCCTGCACAAACGAGCTAACCACTGAGCCACTGCCAACCCATAATAGATACTAGATACGTAAAATGTGCAGTCTTTGAATTGTCCACAATAAGGTTAAAAAATATGCATAATGTAGCCCCTGCCTTTGAGGGCCATGAATGTCCTTCAAACCCAAAGGGTGTGTATTGAGAATGGAGCGTTTCCAACTGGACCTTTGAAGATGAGAGGCCTCTGTGTGCTTTACGCACCATTGTTAGAGATCCCATGGTCGGTCATTTGTTGATTTATTCTGCCCTAGTGGTTCCTCTGTTAACTGTCCACAAGACGCATTACTATATTCTGTATAGGATCAGCCTAATATGGATTTTTGGGGGGGCAGTATTGATAACAATATTAGGGGACACCTAAATCATCACCTTTAAACACCTAAATCATCAAATACTGTTTCTGCTGTGCAGTGAAGAACGAAAGGAATGATAATGTGAACTTCACTTAAAATATAGAATTTGAAGAATCTTAAAGTGCATATGCCACATTGGACAAAATTTCACCAAAACATAATAAACGCTGTTATACTCAAGTTTCATATATGATTAGATTTACTTTTCTTTGGTTTTATATTTTTGGTCATGGTTTTATTGATCCTTAAGCACAGGAAGTGATATACGAATAGGTAGGGCAATTAATGGTCACGATTAATGGTCACGATATTAAAATAGGTCAATTAAGATAATCGCGTGGTCAGCTTTAATCGTCAAGCCAAATAGCCAATCCATCGGCAGAAAAAAACATAAGACTAGTAAAGTGTAGTCCAGTAGGTGTCGGTAAATGTTCAGTTGTTTCCAGTTACATGGTTGGTTCCATAGCGTCCGCAAGATAAAAAAACAGCTTCGCAAGTATTCAAAAATGACCTCCCCCAGTTTTTCCCAAATATTGGAGCACAAAAGAACATGAGCATTTCTTTACTATTGCTACTCCAATGGAACCGGTCGGTCAGAAATGCTTTACTAGTCAACAATTGTTAGTAAAGTTCCCCTGTGATAGCGCGCTAGCTAGTTGTAGTTGCTATCTGGCGTTCTTTCTTCAAACACTTTCACCTTTGTGCGATCTCTGTTTTTGTTTCGTCCCTGGCCATGTGAGAGCTATGGTGTCGGTGTAGCTACTGTCTCGGTGGAGAGATGCAAATTTCTGCTTCTGTAGTAAGTTAGCCGTTAACACGCAGTTTCGAAGTGATGTTGTATTACAACAGGACCGGGACCGTGCCCCGCAATCTGTATAATCACCGGTACTACAGACCCTTTCACTGCTTACATCGTCAGTGACATCAGCTGGAGGCAGGAAGTGTTTTTTTTCATAATCGTCCAGCCCTACGAATTGGTAGAATTTACATAACTGTTGCCGTGCCAACGAGAAATATGGGAGTGAGTTGTATGGTACAGTATATACTAGAAAATGCCTCCATTGTGATATCAATAAAGTATTATCTCATCTCTATCCTTACGTGTGTTGCAACCATTTAACTTTTTAAAATAAAATGACCCCTTCACTAATGCAAAGCTATTAAAAATACTTCCACAGGCATCATCTCCTCACATTTAGTAAGAATAAGAAATGTGAAACCTGTCACATGCACTTTAAGTTCAGTTGACAGCAGACTAACCAAATGCAGTCCTCCAGTGTGGAATCTTACAATTCTGATTTATGGAAGCTCTAGTAACTCTCGACAAATTAGCTCACCAGCTCAGGGGCTAGATTGTTCAGACATTTGGATACCAGTTTGAGAAAGCATAAATAACCAAAGCTTTCAAAGCTTAGCAATTTGAACTTCTCAAGGATATTGCAGAGCTGGTAGCAGATTGGCTCTTTGTTCATGATATTTATTGTTCGGAGCAGGACTGAACAGTGAAATGCGCTTATACAAGTCTCTGTTAATTAAGCTGTTAACATTGACTTGCATTTAATTCACAGGGTTATGAGGAAAAGGTTGACATAACATTTGCAATAATGTTTCATTAAATTCCATTGAAACATATTTCCATACTTTTTTTTAAGAGCGTAGTACAAACGATTTGAATGAGCCACTGACTCTGCTCAGCCGTGTGCAAAATATCTGCAGCCTGCTCCAGTGTCTTAAAAGTAATTAAATAGACTGACTAAAATTGTGACTAAAATGTCCAGATATTTTAGTGGACTAAAAAACACCAAATAAATAAAAATGAAAAGAAGGGACTAAAAATATCGGAATCCAATTTGATTGAACCTCATAATTTAACATCACTGCCAAAGGAACAGGTCTGTGATTTTTCCATGTGGGAGAGGCTCCACGCAGCTGAGAATATATAAAAATACTGTATGTTTGGTTTCTAAATGAATTGTAGATTTACTAGGGCTGCAAGATTAATCAATATTGAATCGATGTCACAATTTTAAATACTGCAATTACCCAACCCCAAAGGCTGAGGTTTTTTTCTGCCTTGCATCGCCAGCGTTTCATGAAGCTGAAATATAATTAATTACTACTGCAATGTATAAAAGCAGTTTTAGAAGTATATTGCTGACAATACTAGGGCTGTGACAATAAACAATAATATCAATCAATCAATCATTTTTTGTAACGCCCAATATCACAACAGGAGTCATCTCAAAGGTCAGTACAAACACAAAATAAATCAATATCAAACATCAAACAAAGAATTGTCAATGAAATATCAATGAGATGTCAGCCTGGGGTTTCCCACATCCTTAGACCCTCACCCCTGTGAATATTGGTAATCACGATGAAAAGAAGGCACCAGTGTTTCCAATTAATAACAGACTATGGCGGCCCCCCATGGTCTAATTTTGTCCACCATAGTCTAAAAACAAGCTAAGCAAGACATTTGGATAGGAAATTACAATTTGGTTCATCTCTGAACATAAAACATGACATTAACTATGCCGTTAAAAATGTACTTGATGAAATATCACTACAAAAGGGACCTTTTCCTCCAAAATACTTAACCTTGCCTGCAAGCTGAATTCTCGCGGTATTTGTGATTTCACAAACACATGAGAATCCATCTTGCCCCAAGCCCGCTAAAGTCTTTGAGCCAGGACCACCAGTGGGACGGAGCGACGAAGGCAGCAGGTGCCGAACAAAACAAACATTTGGTTCGAAAATAAGGTAGTGTGGGTTAAGGTGCCTTCAACCCGCAAACTCGTGCTACATAAAAACGCAAAAACCACTCGACAACATTATGATGTACAGCTCAGAGCCGCTATCTAACAAACAACTACGAGCGAAACTCCGAACGGATTCGTTTGGAGCGGTCCCAGATTGATATTGTGGAGAACTCAACTAAGAGTGCTACACAATGTCTATCTGGCTCTTTCCAGGTTACAAAATACCTATTCTGATTTCTCTTTTTCCTCTTTCTTTTCCCTCATTTTTGTTTTTGTTTTCTAAGATTACCATATAAGACTTCAATTTACCTTTCAAACGGTTTCAAAATGAATATTAGATTACATTATTTGAAGATCACCTATACCACCATAATCTCTTTCAAATTTGTGGGAAACACGATTAGTTGATTCTAACTAATTGGCATCATCACTTAAGAAGACAGATCAACTACGGCAGAGCATTACTTTGATAATATTGTGAATCGCAGAAAATGTGTCAAAATTTCCAAAATTATATTAACATCGCAAATTCTGTCCGAAAAATACTAAAAACTAAAAACTAAAGAGAATTGTTTGACTATTGTAACTCTTGACTGAAACTAAATTACATTTTCATCTCAGATTAACTTAAAACATGTATGAAACACAGTATGTAGTAAAAGGAGCACAGCGAGGCACCGGGGCAGGGAGTCACACATAGAAGAGGTGGGAGAATCGTCTTGCTCAACGACACACAACTGAAGTCACAAATAATGATTCACAACTCTCAAAACGCAACACATAACCATCGCTGTGCAGAGAAAGATGCATTCGACTTGACGTCTTGCGCATGACGTCCGTGCTGTCGGACGATGATGCACGCAGCTGAAGCAAGCCTTTTGTCAGTCACTGATGTACAACTATATTTAGCATTAATATAAGAACTTTTTTATGGCTCGTTAGCAAATGTTTATGGACTGAGTGCAGTGACAGGATTTAGCCTAGAGTGAGGAGTGTGCCGCTCTCCAGCTTTACACATCGAGTGACATTAACATTACGTCATCTCTGACGGGCAGAATGATGGAATATATGGTAGAAATAGAAAACCATAGTGGCATATGCACTTCAAGGGGAGGCACTGCAGGCAATGGGTTTTTAGGGCTGAAATAACTATTTTAGTTATCGATTTATCGTTTCTGGGATACACACGGACTAAAACAGAGCAAGAATTACATAAAAATGTGTATTTTGATTGAAAAACTATTTTGTCTCTAAAAAAGGTGCAGGGAATATAAGCTTCTTTTGTGAATATTTCACCTCTTTGTCCCAGCTTGGATAAATGTAAAGTGCAAATGTAAATTGACCTGTTAGATCAGGGGTGTCCAAACTTTTTTTATCAAGGGCCACATATTGAAGTGGGTATGGCATGGAGGGCCACAGATCGGTGGCCAGCGCAGTCCAAAATCAACTGGGATGATTTAATGAGAGGTTTAAACCTTCCCCCCCACACCTTTAGTTAGTCTGGAACCTGTCTCACAATTAAAATAGAGTTTTTGAGGCTTTAATTGTGCAGAAAACCTGTTAAACCTGCAGAAAAACTTAATCTCTGACGACTTGTGCCAATTCAACAAGGAAATTTTGGGCCACCAAAAATTGGTCTGAGGGCCGCATTTGGGTATGCCTGTGTTAGATAATAGAAAGGAACTCTCTCTCACCATCCCAGGATGAACTCTCGAGGTTCTGAGCTTTCAAATTATGTTATTGTGAAACTTGTACTAAGAGCATTTTACAGACATTACCTTTAAATTGATCTATATCAAATGTCCTGAAATAGTGTCACTCTATAATTTTATTGACTTTTTATTGCAGGCAAACGATTAATCAATTCATAAAAAATAATCGGAGCAGCCCTAGGTTTTTTTTCTTCCAGTTTTTGGTTCAGTTTGCCCTCTTAAAATATAAGCTTTCAGTTGGAAATGAATAAATATCCTAATCTTCTCAAAAAGGTGTCTAATTATTGCATTGATTCAACATTTTTTCTTTTTTTCCATTTTCTTTTTGAGAAATTTTCCTCACATTGTTGCAGCCTGATTTCCACTTTAGTACCTACAGACTACAAACTTTCCAGTCTACGATTGAGTGATTTGGTAAAAAATAAATATGTCATTTATGCCAGTAATTTACAGCAAACGTTTCAAAAAGGCATCTAGTATTTTTCCTATTTACCTGCAGTGTCTCGTCAAATGCCAAAAAGTAACACAAAACTCAAAATTCCAGCTTATTTTATATGCCATGTTTAAATTATGATTAGGTATTGAGTTCTTCCAAGTACTCCTAAAGAAACTTCTTAGAGATCCTGTCGTTTTAACCTTCCAAATGCAAGACTGATTTGGTTTACAAATATTTCCTCAAGTAATTGATCTGTCAGCCCGCATTGTTCCTTAACACCAAGTTACTTGTAATAAGCATAGCTGAATGAACAAGTGATATGAATGAGTCAGACTCCACCACGTAACCCAAAACCTTAGCTTGGAATAACCTTGGCCTTGCAGTCCACACAGAACGAGATAAGGAAACTTCATCAACAGTAAAAAGTATCATCAATTCATTTACTTAGAGCAGATCGGATTCAAATTAGCTCCCGAGCCACTAGTTACATTTAAAGAACAACTAAACACCAAATCAACTTTTTTTTGCTGATTAACTGTATAAATGTCTAATAGTGTTGCCTACACGTCTCCATAATTACTTTGACATTTTAGTGCACATTTGTAGAAATCTAACTTTTGTGCTTAAAACCGTCTGTGTGGCTCCCTCTCGAGAGTAAAATTATATGGCATTTGAATTTTAGAGTCTATCACCTTATTGGTTCAACCGGCGATGTGACGACACAGAACTGATGTGACGTTAGCAGCTCTACCGCTGTGGGGAATATAAACGGCTCAGCCTCCAGGCTTTCACACCAGTTTTTGAATTTGGTGGATGGGCGGACTTTGGAACAGGGGGTGAGTTGGTCTTTAAAGGCTTCAAAAATGACCTTCGATGAAACCACACTAGATTTGAGTTATTATGACTGAGTTTATGTGATAATATCGGTGGAAAGTAATATTGATTTACGTCAGTGAAGTGGCTATTTTAGGAAGAAAGGTTGGTACAAGACGATTTACGTCACTGTCGCCTCAAAAGTTGGAGGGGAAGGTCCATATAGGAGTCATTCATTCCTCGGTGTTACAATATGGTTTGCACTATAGGGCTGCACGAATTTGACAAAAAACCTAATTGAGATTTTTCAGACAGAGATTGCGATTCGGTTTGCAATTTTAATACAATTTTTTATGCAATTCACTAGGGATGGTCCGAATCAGCCTCACTGCTGTGGCCGTTATCCGATATTTGACACATTTAAAATCAATAGCAAGCCCCACTCACATGGAGTAAAGTTCCTAAATTCATTATTGGATAAAATGATAATGCAATATGACTTTGTCTGGGTTACAGTGGTTCACTCAGATTTCTTTACAGTGGTGGAGCCAGAGGGGTAGTTGGGGTGGCAATTGACACCCCAGACAAAGCTCTAGCCACCCCGCTGAAAGTATCGCACTGTTCGAATTTTATGAACGTTGTCGAAGAAAAGTGTCTAATTTCCCAGCGCAAGTGAATGCATCCTC
>OMNZ01098766.1:2574-17436 GCA_900303255.1 Lesueurigobius sanzi | reverse complement strand
CAGTTACATAATTGTGTGCTTAAATTCAGGAATTACAGCTCTTCAAAGTCAATCTGTCTCTTTTTCAGAGACTCAAAAGTAATGGGACACAAGCTTCTTATTGTTTTACCTGGTTCTAGCCTTTAGTTCAGGACTTTGGTCTGTTTTAAATGTGCCAATGAAGTTTGAAATGATCTTGATTTGATGGCAGAACTGCGGTCCTGGCCCAGCTCTGAGGAACAACCCCAGGACTTGATAACGTCCATGGTCCAGACCCTCACAGTCACTGCCCACAATATTTTCAACATTGCATGAAAAGAAGCCCATGACTACAATCTGCTTTTGAGTTTGACTTTTATGATTTTCTTTTCAGAAGACCAGTGTGGTTATTTTTCATACCTGACAGTTTCGACTGCTCACTTCTTGCGATCTTCCTCAGAGTTGGTCACATGATGTTGCTGTGACGTGTCTTGTCAGCTGATTTATACAGTTTTTTGCGCTGTTTTCCCACCGGTGGAAGACGGAGGACCAACTCTGAGGGAGACTGCGGGAAATGAGCAGTCGAAACTGTCAGGTATGAAAAATAACCACACTAGTCCAAGACCAAATTACCTTTTTTGGACTATGTGACATTCAAAAACACACTCTCATTCATCCTGATCTATTGTACATGTTTTAGTGGCAGGGGAAACCTTAGCACCCGGAGGAAACCCAGGCAGACACAGGGAGAACATGCAATCTCCACACAGAAAGGCAAAGATTCTCCAGTCTTCATCTGTACTCTGTAGTTGAAGTGTAGGACGTTTTGATCTTAGTCCAAAGATCGTCATCAGCTTTATAAATCTTTGGACTAAGATCGAACCGTCCTACACTTCAACTGCAGAGTACAGATGAACACGAGAATCTTTGCCTACGATGAACAACTCCTGTACAACTGAGAACCTACACAGACGGATCCACACAGAAAGGCCTCATCCTGACCCAGGATCGAACCCACAACCTTCTAGCTGTGAAGCACGAGCGCTAACCACTGTGCTACTGTGCCCCCCATCGTTCATTAAAAACAAAGTGTCTTTTGATAAGACCGGAACGGTTCAGGCCATTGTGGGTCAACCCCCACAAGTTTGCGTTTCAGTAGTAGTTAAGATAAGCGCTCTGGACCCTATTGGGAGTGGCCACCAGAGGGCGCTCAAGAAATACTAGCTATTTTACGACTTTTTTACATTTAATTAGAGCTTTCTACCCCACGGTACTAAGTTTTAGCAACTCATTATGCTGCAATATAGTGTTTGATCTTACTAAATACCTTTCAAACAAGAAATACATGTTTTTTGTATCCAAGTGAGTCTCCAACCTTGCAATCAAGCTATGTTTTGCTGCATTCTGTATTTAGCTCAAATTTATGTTGCCGTTCTCACTAAAAACTAAAAATGACTTGGCAAAACAGGTCACCGCTTGGTTTAATGTGATCAAGTTGTTTTATAATTGTTTCTACTTTTAGGCCTGTAGTATTTACATGTCTGAGCGTATGAGACCTTCCCATCTCACCTCTCCCAAACCACTCAAACAAGCTCCAGACCCCAGTCCTGAAGTGGTCTGAGTTGGGAGTGGCTCGGACCCCCATTTGGGAGCAGTTAGGTTTGTTTTTGGCTGTCGAAACAACAACAAAACAATCTGCTCGAAATCCGGCTTTTGTGTATTCTGCACACACACACACACACACACACACACACACTTCCTCCTCTGATTACGCTCCAACATGAACTTTGAAAATCTTTTGTGCGTTCTTTCATGCATTATCCAATAACCCGCCTTTGACATTCTTCTTTTTATTTTGCAGCTCGAGATTTACATTTCTGAAGGAACCCATTCCACAGAAGAGGACAGTAAGTCTTCAATGCGTTTCTCCATATTTCAGAGCAAATGGTGCTTTTATAGTATTAAAAAAAACACTGAGCTCTCCTCTCTTCACTTCAGTGGAGCGGGAGACACTGTGGAAGTTTGGCTTTGAAATATTTTTGGAACGATCACAGAAGTTTTGGGGAAGTGTAGTAAAAGAGAAATAATAGTGATGAAACGGTGGTCTTGAATTATAAATTATTTCAACTTTGAACGTACTACTTTTTTATTTTTCTTATCAAATTGTGTCAAGACTTTGAAAGACGCAAAATCAGGATCTAAAAGATGCTAAAATGGAACTAAACATGTAAAATCATGACTAAAACTAAACTTAAGCACATTTTTTAATTACTGTTGTTATTACTGTATAATATTTAATGTTGACTTGAGGAAGCAAGTAACATTATCTGCCAATGGAATAAGTATTTTTGTGCAATACCAACTTCTTGCAACTGAAATAATTTTAAATAATGTATCTTATTCCACATGAATATAATATAATACATCTTATTCCATTGGTAGATTTGTAAACCAGAATTATGGTCAAATACACTTAATTCTAGTAATTTTAATGTAATAAGATATATTTTATATTTTTTGCAGTGTTTTCATGACAATATCAATCAATATTTATTTGTGTCGCACCTTAACGACATCCAAAAGGAGCTTCACAGAGCAAAGTTTAAAATAAAACACACACACATTAAAAACAGTAACAGTTTAAGTGTCTGTCCTTGGGAGAGGATCCTCCCCTTCATGTGGAACTCCCCAAGGTTTCTCCATTTTGTCCCAATGGAATTTTGAGTTTTTCCTTGCAGAGAAGGAGGGTCTAAGGACAGGGGGAGGGTCTAAGGACAGGGGGAGGGTCTAAGGACAGGGGGAGGGTCTAAGGACAGGGGGAGGGTCTAAGGACAGGGGATGCCCCAGCACTATTAATATTCACTCATTTTTCTTGTGAAGCCCTGCGATTTTGTTGCGATTTTGGGATATACAAATAAATTGAATTGAAATTGAATTGAAGTGTCAAAAGCTTAAAGTCTAAATAAATGAGCCTTTAGCCGTGTTTTAAAGACGTGCAGTGATGGATGGCAGCGCAGGTGGAAGAGCGTTCCAGAGCTTCAGTGCGTGAACTGAAAAAGCTCGATCACCCACTTCTTACAGAGCGACCTTGGAACCACCAGAGATGTTTGCCCTGAAGAGCAGAGCCCTGACAGGATGGTAGATGGTCAGTAGTTGCAATACCACTGCACTGATTTGCTTGTCAAGTTGTCAGAAGTAACCCCTAGGTTCTTCACTGCTGTAGAGAACTGTGGTGTAGATGTGTCAAAGCGAGGTGTGCAGTGAGGCGAGTCTAAAGATGATGTACTCGGCATTTCCCTCATTAAGATGGAGGAGGTTTTGTGAGAGCCAGTTTTTGATGTCCCGGAGGTAACTGTGGAGAGAATCCAGTGCTGATGGAAGAGTCTGGATCACAGGGAGGTATAACTGAATATCATCAGCACAGATGTAACTTCATGTTGTGAGTGGAGGTGATTTGTCCCATTGGCAGCATGTACAAGAAGAAGAGAATGGGCCCAGGAATATAAATGGCAAACTACATGGCAAAATTTAATCTAGAAATAAGTAATTTCCGTGTGATTTTAAGTATCTAATGCAATTCCATTTCGGAGTACCTCGGTATCCTGACTACCTAATTACACCACACTGTACAGACATTTTTCCGTCAGCTCCTCTTTATTGCACAAATGATCATTATTGTTCTGTTATGGTTCTAGATGACCAATATTTCAGTGAGTATTAAAATGGCATTAAAATCCATATTTTCTGTTTTGTGTCCCAGTTAACAAACAAATCAACGACAAGGAGCGAGTAGCGGCGGCGATGGAGAACCCGAACCTCAGGGAGATTGTGGAGCAGTGCGTGACCGAACCAGACGACTGACACCGAGAGGAAGAAGAGGAAGATGAAAATCCTATCCAGATTTACGCCAGCCTCAGAGACGGACTGTGGACCGAGTTTTCTAAAGTTTTCCCAAATCAGAGACGTGTTTTGGGTATAATAATGAATCAAGTCTTGATTTCTGTCGTTGTCTTTTTATAAATGCACTATAATTATTTTAACTTTTGTATGTGGTGTGTGTATTTGTGTCTAAAAAAGTAAAACATTGTCAAAAAAGTATTGTGTCAGTCATGACTGAAAAGTCAACTGGTTTAGGTGGTCTGCTTAACGGTACAAGGCGTAACGTTTCAGCCAATAATTAGAATAAAATATTTTATTACAGATATTTTTTTATTGTTCATTTTTTTTTTAAGATATTTTTCAACAAACAAATATGTGTCTTTGCCATGAGTAGCCCTTCTCTTAAAGGTGTGTTCCCACCAAAACCACGCGGGCAACTTGCGTGTCAAGCCAATGTGAATGCAGGGCTGGGCGATCTTCTTTAGTGTAAATCACGATTTCGATTTTATCACAATTCATGCTTATAGTGTCTTTTAACGGCGACTAAAGCCATCTGCTTCTTCTTTGGTTTAGACCTGGTGTTGTAGTGGTTTTGTCTTGGTTAAGACCTGTTATAAGTTTCAGTCCAGAGTTTTGACATGCTTCCTTTGTGGTTTAGTCCTGGTTTAATCTGTGATATTGTCCAGGCTTAGACCTGATTCAGACCCAGTTTTCTCTTGCTTTATTTCTGATTGAGTCCTTGGATTTAATCCATTGTTTCATTCTGTCCCTGGTTTAGTCCTTTTTAGTTTGGTCCTGGTTTAGACCTTGATTTCAGTCTCCGCTTTAGTCCGGTTTACTTCCTGGTTTGTTCTGGTTTAATTATAAAAACCACTGAATCACGTATGACGATGTTTCCAAAAAAGCAGATCATCATGGAGATCAGATCACGATTCGATTTTTATCATATCGCCCAGCCCTATGTGAATGCACGTCGATGCGCATCGCGATATATGAACGGCATGAGCTTTTGGAGCGATTAACGCAGGCTGAAGGTGGAACCAGAGACTCGCTGGAGAAGGGTACCCTGGCATTCTCTCAGAGTATGTCAGTGGTTCTCAACTGGTACGGCTCCAAGACCCACAATAACAACAAGAATAAGAATTGAATAATGTCAAATGTGGTATTTTCCACACAATTATTGTTGATTAAGCATGAAATAAGCATTAAAAGCTGAAAATATGACCATTTAAACCGACTACTCTGGAAAAAGTCATGTAGAAAAGTTGAAAATAAGGAATAATGAATATTTGCCCTTGATTTAAATAAATAAATAAAAAACACTTGATTAGATAATAAACCTAAATTTACTTGAAATAACATGTTTTTTGTCTTTAAATTAGGGTGACCAGATTTTCCAAATTATAAACTGGGACACAAATTTGAAATCTTTAAATTATTATATTGTATTTTTTTCATAGTCGTGGAATGAAATAGTTGTATCCTCCTTCAGTAAATTGTAAAGTAGATATTTGTGAAAGCTTCTTTTCACTCAAGCATTAGCCAAGTTATTGACTTTGTCAGTGTTATTACTACAGATATACAAACATTGAAAGCAAACAAATCAGGCATAGGACCTTTAATTTGTTTATACTTTTATAATCGGCATGCACATTGTCTA
Source organism: Lesueurigobius sanzi (assembly GCA_900303255.1). NCBI lineage: Eukaryota > Metazoa > Chordata > Actinopteri > Gobiiformes > Gobiidae > Lesueurigobius > Lesueurigobius sanzi. Next base: position 11,939 of record OMNZ01098766.1, on the reverse strand, counting down.
AAGAAATTGATTGTTAAGCAAAATGTGTTGCTTTCGGATCAAAATTGGCCAAAAACTGGGACACCTGGGACAGATCTGGTGTGAAACTGGGACAAAACCATGATTTTGGAGAAAGTCATGGGGACATGGGACAAAGGCCTTAAAACTGGGACTGTCCCGGGTAAACTGGGACATCTGGTCACCCTACTTTAAGTGCAAAAATACTTATTCCACTAGCATATCCTCTATCTGGTGAGTCAGAATGACTATACACATGCCATTTTTGTATTGCGTAATGTAGGGTGTTCTTTATTTGTCGTTCCGCTTCCTACTTATTAGCATTATTCATTATTTATTTAAATTTTATTGTGCACGTTTGGATTTACAGTGTCAATTTATGTCCTACAGTAACTGCCTTGCACCTGTAGGGGGAGCTGTTGCTTCATCTCCGGCCTTTACACAGAACAATCACCTCTTGTAATTACTAAACATTGTACAAAGGCAGCTCATTTTCTCAACGCATAGGAAGAAATTAAAGTGGCAGACTGACTCGGGTCCTACATTAAGTCGATAATTGACTGAAATTAGTTGGAAACTTAAGCTTTAAAAGTTCGAAAGGTCGAGTGAATTAAGTGCATTTTGTTCTGTTTGTGTGCAGGGCTGTATTGAGATTTGGGAGCTGTTACAAATCTTGCTGACTCCATGCTCCGGCCTCGATATGTGTCAGCGATTATACAACATTGCGCTTTTAAAAGTCTCCTCGCACAATGTCAAGCCTGAGTCATCACTGGCCCATAAGTCCCCTGCAGCATCAGGACCGACTCCAGCGTCAAGGAGGGTTTACACAAGCACAGAGTCCAAGTGGAAACGAGCAGGCGCTGACGTGAGAGACGTAAGAAATACAAAAAGGATCATGCTTTAATGGACAGAGCAGTAGATGTGCTTTTGAGGGAGATCAACATTATGTGAGGACATGCTGTACAGGGCTGAACAATTAATCAAAATGTAATTGAAATTGCTATCTCACCTTGGGTCAACCTCCATAATGTTTAATTTAAGCTGTGAACTTTATTGTCTCCGTAGGGAAATTTTGACCTGTCCTTCGATGCCCCTGAAGCAATCCGTCAAGAGCACCCATATGGAAAAGAAATAGAAGAAAATCCAGTAATAATCTTTGTGTTTTATATACAGTATGTGGTACTTGTAAGTCTCATAACAGCACAGATACAGTATATGGCCTATAACAGCACGTGCGTTATCAAATTACATTTTCTCTGACGGCCCAAAAGTGACGCAGTCCATCGGAAACGTCCCGACTCTCCCGAGTGCCCAGCACAGTCCCATCCCAGTGTTTCTGTTTGTCAAGATTTTGACTAATCTCCAGTGCTTTTCCGTGTGACTTTGTTGTAAGTTGTTGTTACAGCATCATGTATTGCAAGTGTTTTCTGTAATACTTGCAAGATACAGTATAGTTTTACTGATGGTTGTCCAATTCTTATAAGTGTAAGTTCCCAAATTATACAAGTTTCATCTTGTACAAATTTACTAAGCATCGTATATCTGGTTTTCATATGCAATACTTACAAGTTCCAGATAAAACAGATACAAACGTTACTAAATATATCTATATCTTTTCCATATGGGCTGTATACTGTATGTCCATCTCCAGATGTGGAGCCAGGCTAATGGTCAGAATCACCTGGCAGGTTGTCATGTTCCAAATTCACACCTCGTTTTGGAGCTTGAAGGAGACATTGGAAGATTTGTGTGTAAAAGTGTATCTTGAATCAACTTTGTGTTTAAAGTGGACATACCATGAGGCTTAAAAACGGTCTTAAAACATTCTGAGTCTGAACGTTCACTTTTTGAGAAAGGCTTTGTTGGAGCCAATACGCGTGGAAGAAACCAGCAACATGTTTTAAAAGATTTTAATATAATGATAACAATAACAATGCATTGGTTTTATATAACGCTTTATTATTCAATATTCACTCCATATTTGGTGGTGGTAAGCTACTATTGTAGCCACAGCTGTCCAGGGGTAGACTGACAGAAGCGAGGCTGCCAGTTTGCATCATCGGCTCTTCCAACCACCACACATTCACTACATTCACACAGGCAAGGCGGGTGAAGTGTCTTGCCCAAGTACACAATGACGGGATAATTCGAACCCCGGACCTCTTGATCGTAGGACGAACCACTCTACCACCTGTGGCACCATCGCTCCAATATGCATTAGCCCATGCAGTTAAATATTTTATTGTTTATTTATTGTTTATTTGGTTGGGACAGTGCATGTTTATGAACACACATGAGAACCATGCATGTAAACACACCACTCCGGATTGTAGCCTTGGGCTAATTTCCATCCGTTGTCCCACATTTGCACTCACAAACAGGCTCTTATTCATTCTGATCTATTGTACATGTTTTTAGTGGTAGGGGAAACCGGAGGAAACCTACGCAGACACGAGGAGAACATGCAAACTCCACACAGAAAGGCCCCATCCTGGCCCGGGATCGAACCCGGGACCTTCTAGCTGTGAACCACTGTGCTACCGTGCCGCCCGGTACATAAAGGATTTTTTGAAAATATAGAAAAGATAAATAGAGAATCAATGTTGTGGGAGGAGTGTTTTGATTCTTTGTTTTGTTTTTCTTTTGAATTTCTGTCCCCAACACCAAAGAGCACCTTCTCCAAAAAAGCTACTTTTTGTGGCACTGACTTCCCGAGCACTTTGTTTCCAGTTTTTCTCACATTGATATGTTACATTTTATAAACTGAAATAATGTCTCTGTAGGAATAACACGGATGCTCTGAAATACTAGGACCAAGAAGAACTGGTGAGGATTTGTCTCCCAAAGGCAGCAGTAGGAATAATGTAGAGGAGAAACTACTTTCTCTTTCATCCAACAACAATAGAAGTAATAATGTTCTTTGGAACCAGGCTTTTAAGCTGTTTTTTGACGCGTGTCCAGGCAGGATCTCACATTACAAAGTCCTTTCTTTGCAGCAATGTCAGCACCCTGCCACGAGGACCAAAGAGAAGTGCCAGTCTCGCCCACTGTTTAAAGCTCAAGAAAGTAGATTTATGCGTATGTCTCCTTTAACAATCCATGTAGTGCACAAATGAATTTCCGAAACCGCTCCCTCCTCCCTCTCCCTAAGTACAAACCCTTCATATGCTCGTGCCCGTGAAGGGGACGTCTGTCCCAAACCGATGGAGCTGCAGGAGAAGTGGGTGATAAGTTCCCCCATTGCGAGTCTTCACAGGTGTGTCTTACACCGGAGAGCAGTCCCACGTACCACACGCAGCAGCAACTCAGTCCCACCGTCATTTAGCAGGGTAAATGTTTGAATTCCACAATTATAGTCACATAGAGGTTTGTCAATGGAAAAGAAAGCGGTAATGAGAGCTAATATCCTTTTACTGGCCCAAAGAATATAAAGAAGGCCCTAAGGTGCTAAAACCTATTAAAAAATGGCAAAAAAAAAACCCACAACAAAACCCACTTTTTTCACCTTTAGGGCCTTCTTCATATTCTTTGGACTATTTGTATTCCTTGATGAGCACCTGATGATATTTTTACCCTTGGATCCTGAAGCACTCACTTCACTTCCAGTGGTGTAACATTTTATTGGTGATGGGAAAGTCCTTGTGATTTTGAAGAAGCAAAAATATTTATATGTAAATATGACAAATCTGAATCAGAATTACTCATTGAACAATTTTTTGTTTAAAAATATTATCAGTAGAACTTGTGAATTTTGCAAGTAGGTGGGTCTGTGACAGTGAAGGGGTCTGTTTATGGGGGTGAGGGAGAGTGTGTCTGAAAGCCACAGCTCCGAGTGCTCTTCCGAAGGATCGTCCGAAGGTGCCCTCGCGGTGGATTTAGTGGAATTGTGAAGGGGAAGGGAGGAGGGAGCGGTTTCGGAATGGCCCAAAATAAGCTAAATCTAAGCACCGTCTTATGATCCGTCCAAAAGTGAGGACCACTGCAAGTTTTGACTGTGCAGTCATCGAGCGTCTTTCAATGGGAGCAGTATGGCACGGGTCGCAAGCAACTTAAGTTTAGTGTTTTTCTGGTTTAGACATGGTTTTCCCCCTTTCCCCCATGGTTTGATTAGACCATTTTTAGACTTGAGATCTGATCCAAGCTCAGTGAGGAGGTCAAATACTTGAGTGAAAAGTTTGGGAAAAAAATTCAAATACAACTCACCCTTACCAAAAAATACATTAAAGTATCATAAGTAATAAGTTCCAACTTCTGTGACTGATTTTATAACAGCTGATGAAGCTGAAACCTGCTGACACAGTCCACTGCTGCTGTTTACTTTGTCCCTTCTGTCCCTCTATTTCAGGAAAGTCATTTGGACACAACATGCTCCTGTTCTAGTCGCCCGCTGATGCCCACAGACCCTTACTCAGCCATTTCACGTAAATTACGAGCCTGAAGCCGACACACGAATTACAGAGGCACTGCAGCAGGTAATGGGTGAAAATGCTATGTAATTATCCACGTTGTTGCTCCGAGCGCTGCCACTGAACGGGATCAAAGGAGAAGAGCTAGAAACAACGCAGAAATCTCTATATTGAGGATACCAACAAGAGTAATGTGTTCACACGCTGTTAAAACATATGAAATGTAGAGGAGGCAAAGATTAATCTTGTAGGGAAGACACATTGATCACAATCATTTTTTTAGTAAATTCTAGAATTGTGCAGGGCCTGGGCATTGGTGAACCAGGCAACAGCATCACAGACGTTTAGAACGGAAAGTGGTAGAGACCTGCTGTGTTGTCATTTCTATGATGCTTAAAATTAATTTGTAAAATTGTGAAGCAAGTAATCAGTGGCCACTTCGATAAAATATACAGCAAGCTGGACAAGTTCACCGAGGACCTGCAGAGCCTGGCAGCTCGTGTGGAGGAAGTAGAGTCTAAAGTCTCCCGGCTGGAGATTTGGGCCGAGGCAGCATCTGGGTCCTGGATAAAGCTCTAGAGGAACGTGTTGCCCTCCAACGGAAGGTGATCAACTTGGAAACAAGATTGCAAAGAAATAATATCCATATATTCCGACTGCCAGAGGGGGTTGAAAGGGGCTCTGTACCGCAATTGATAGATTCCTTCTTGAAGGCCCAGCTGCAGTTACCGGAGGCGCTCACCGGCCCTTTACCAGTAAACCCCTGCTGGATGCACCTCCGAGATCCATCGTCGTCAATTTCTTTTATTCCAGGAAAGAAATGGTCCTGAGGGAGGCTTGGAGGAAGAAAATCAAGGTGAGCTCCAAACTCATTGGTTTTGATCGTGATCCAGCCAAGGTGGTCAAGACACGCAAAGAATATAACGCCATTAAAAAACTGCTTAAAGAGAACAACATTCGTTTTCAACCTCCCCTTACGAGCATGAAAATTCACTGGGCCTCTGGCCCACGCACTTATGGATGCGCCCAGGACGTTTACGCCGACTTGGAGAAGAGAGGATTTCTGGTTTCTGGACCGCCCGGTTGCGCAGGTGGGGAGCATCATCGCTGGTATCCAACGAGCCCTGGATGACTGGCTGCTTTCCTTCTGGCGGGCTCTCCGGGGACATCCGGAGGATTGATCCTATTTGAGGTTGTTTTGGCCCCATGCGTTAGGTGGGAGAATCGTCTGCTTGGACACCTTTTTCTTTTCAACCCTTTTTTATTTTTCGTTGGACTTATAGGATAGAGGTGTCTATGTTAGTTTCTTTCCTTTTGGGTCCTCTAAATCGCAGAGGCTTTCCCTTTTGCCCCTCCAACGGGGTCCTTACTGAGGAGCTTAGGTCTCCCCTAGCCGTGATATCTACTTCTGTTCTGTTTACTTTGTTCCCGTTCTCTACCTTTGTTTAGCTCATTTGGTTCATCTAGTCCCTGTTTTCCTTTGCTTTAGGGGTAACTTTTTCCCTCGTTCATTTCCCTTTTTACTGGTGAACGATTTGTGTCTTCATTGTGGATGGAGTTTAGCGTGCTTGTCAAGAAATATTCATTTATATTATTGGACAAGTTAGGTTAGGTTGTCACGCAAGTAATTATTATTATGATTATTATATTTTATAATAATAGTCCATATCACTGATGGTACTTCAACAGGCAAATATATTTTAGGTGGTACATGGGCAGAAAAGTTTGAGAACGACTGATCTAACCAATGTTTTAGCAGCTTTGAACTCCCTCTGCTACATTGAAGAACATAATTACAAAATTAGCCTTGATGATAAACCTGCTTCAGAAACCAGTGAGCCATCAATTAGCTTTAGGAACACTTAACTTTTCTCAAGGTGAAGTTATTCATCTATAAAGTTTCAACAATAATGTATGAGAGAAAAGCGTTTACATATAAAAACGCCAGCTAATTATCTCATAAAAGTGGATAATTATTCATCTACTCCTGGTAGTGCACCTCTGTCTGAAGGTTAAGTGGTTGTCATCCATTTTAATACATTTTTTGTATTTGAACGGTGTAAACTGAAGAATTAAGCTTTAGTTTGTTTCTTTATCCAACAATGCAACATCTCTGGTATGTGATGTCGCTTTTATTTCTCAAATATCAATCAAAGGCTTCAATCAATCTGTTTTTTGTAAAGCCCAGTAGCACAAGAACAACCTCACAGGGCTTCCAAGTATCGCTGATTTGACCAAAGAGTTTGTAAATAAACATTGAGACAGACATCAAACGCTGAGATGGACTCGTAAGTGTATTATCCAAATGTCAAACAGTCTCCAGGAGGTTAGACTACTGTAACGGCTGCTGGCCTCTGCCGCAGTGCATGCAGAACGCTGCTGTCAGAAAGTATGACCATATTAGTCCAGTGCTCCTCGAATAACCACCTTATCGTGGTGGAGGGGTTTGAGCACCCGAATGAACCTGTAAGCTCTGTTGTCTGCTGCATTATGCTCCTGGTAGTGTCTCCCATGGCAAACAGGTTTTACATGACGGGTCAGACCAGGAGCTGTTCAGAAGCCTCTTGTGATGAGAGACAATCAATCCAATCAATCAATCTTGTATCAACCAATATCACCACAGGAGTGATCTCAGAGGTCGGTACAAACACCAAACAAATCAATATCAAACATCGAAAAATGATCAAGGCTGGTTACATCGCCCAGAGGTGAAGGAGCATTGTGGGGCCGTCCTCCCGTGGACCCACCACCTGCAGAAGGAGCCATAAGTGACTGGTGCAGGACCTGGCAACGGATAAGTGGAAGAAGACGGATGGATAGTCCAGTTCTCAGGTATCTGCACTGGCTCCAGTCGCTCAAAGAACAGACTTTAAAACAGCTTTGTTTGATAGACTTCATGAGCTAGCACCAAAGTACAGACATGTTAGTACCATATGAATCACCTCAGCTCTGAGGACCTCAGGGAGTGGTCTCCTGTTGGTCCCAGAGTCAGGACTAAACATGGTGAGGGCCTCAGGGAGTGGTCTCCTGCTGGTCCCAGAGTCAGGACTAAACATGGTGAGGACCTCAGGGAGTGGTCTCCTGCTGGTCCCAGAGTCAGGACTAAACATGGTGAGGGCCTCAGGGAGTGGTCTCCTGCTGGTCCCAGAGTCAGGACTAAAGATGGTGAGGACCTGAGGGAGTGGTCTCCTGCTGGTCCCAGAGTCAGGACTAAAGATGGTGAGGCTGTGTTTCAGTTGCAGATGAGACGGGTCTTATCTCTGACGATGTTTAAATCCAGGCTGAAAACAGTGTTTTTTTGGTCTGAAAATGACACTGAAAGTATTTCTGCTTTTAAGGTAATGATTATATTCACACAGACAGATCAGGGGGAAATAGTTTCCACAGCTCAGTCACACACAACAGACAACAAACAACAGCATCTCGTACTAAGTACAATATACATAATTACACACAATTATACAATTACTTCTATCTAGTGCGGCTATAGCAGAAGGGACAAGACCTTTGTGGAAGCAAAAGCCTCCACCTCAGAGCTCTGTGGGCGGTCTGATGGCAGTAAAACAAAGTGATAGTGAAGAGGGGGGTCAGAGTCCATGGCTATTGTTTGTGTTATTATTAATAACAAAGGGCTCTGTGATGGGGAGAGCAACGATGTTAGTGATTGTTTGTGTGACCTTGGTGATTTCTATTCTTGTTTTTGATGGTGAGCATGTTGAAGAAGCAGGGGGAACAGTAGAGCAGGATAGGTTGGATAATGCTATTGTACAGTAGTTAGCAGAAGGTGTGGGGCAAATGTTTTATAGATTGATTTAAAGTGGTCTAAACTTAGAGTCTCAACTTAGAGTCTTCTTCTTCTTCTTCTTCTTCTTCTTCTTCTTCTTCTTCTTCTTCTTCTTCTTCTTCTTCTTCTTCTTCTTCTTCTTCTTCTTCTTCTTCTTCCTGGCCCCAGAGGGGCTCCTATTGTACATGTTTTAAGCGGTAGGGGAAACCTACGCAGACACGGGGAGAACATGCAAACTCCACACAGAAAGGCCCCGTCCTGGCCCGGCATTTGAGTCTGTTAGGCACTCAAAGCTCTTTACAGCAAGGAACCACTCTCCCATTCACACTCTCATTCATACACCAATGTACGCAGACACTGGAGGCAAGGTGGGGTAATGGGGGTTTTCCACCGGCAGTTCCAGCCGTGCCCAGTACCTGCAGGTCTACCCGCTTTGTCCTTTGTTTCCACATGTCTTATCCGGATCAAACCAGGTGAGCCAGGCACAAGTTTTGGGACCGTCTTCAATCTTGGGGCAAAGCGTGCTGGCCTGGTACTAGCATGACATGAACAGACTGCTGCCCTCTGATTTGTCAGAGAAGAGAGAAGACAGCCCTTTCAAGATAACAGCCACGTCCTCTCCCAAGGAGCCGGTAAACCCCGTCCCCTAAAGAGTAGCCCACCGATCATGTGGAAAAGCAAGTCTTCCAGGGTAGAGTAGATACAGGTGAATCCGAGGATTGTGCCCTGGGCTGGATAGACGCGCGCTACATTGAAAGACACCATAAGCGCCTTGCGGGAGCCGGGAATCAAATCACCAACCTTCCGATCATAAGACGTAATTTCATGTAACTATGAAACACTTTGAATTACCTCATGCATGCATTGTGCTCTGCAAATAAACTTGCCTTGCCTATTATTATAACCTACTAGTATTTATTGACCTTTACAACTAAAATCATGAAATCTCTGCACTGTCCAATGCAATGGCTTATAGTGTATATTATGAAAGATGGATTGGTTCTGATTCCGCCTTGAGTCTCTCCTGGTGGACATCTCAATCCTCCTCTTTCTTCCCAGGGTTTGTTTAATTCCGAGCACTGTTCAAAGCCAAAGCCAGACCAATCCATCAGTCATATCAAATAAAAGTGTGCATTGAATTGTTGGGTCTTTGTTTCTCACTTGGCAGATGGTGGATT
>OMNZ01098764.1:0-26877 GCA_900303255.1 Lesueurigobius sanzi | reverse complement strand
AAGTAAATGCATTAGATAATATTCCAACTTAAGTAAAAGTATATACTGTAAAAATGTACTTTATAAGTAAAGTAAAAGTATTTTGATAGAGTTTAATGTGCAGGATTTGAATCAAACCAGGTCTTATCCTAGATCTATACCAGGACAAACCAGGTCTAAACCAGGACTAAACCAGGTCTGAACCAGGACTAAACCAGGACTAAACCAGGTCTAAACCAGGACTAAATCAGGTCTGAACCAGGACTAAACCAGGTCTGAACCAGGACTAAACCAGGACTAAACCAGGTCTAAACCAGGTCTAAACCAGGACTAAATCAAGTCTGAACCAGGACTAAACCAGGTCTAAACCAGGACTAAACCAGGACTGAACCAGGTCTATACCAGGACTAAACCAGGTCTAAACTGGGACTAAACCACTTTGAAAATAAAATACTTTTACATTTAACTCATTTTTAAAATGTAGTGGAGTAGAAAGTACAGATACATGTTCTGAAATGTAGTGAAGTAAAAGTAAAAGTATTCATCAGAAAATGTACTTATGTAAAGTAAAAGTACCTAAAATGTGTACTTTTTTCTTGTACTTGTACTTTTTACTTTTACTTTCCACCACTGAGCTTTGGGACCCTCCTTCAACGACGACCCCACAAAGATATCAATTTTAACTTTTACTTCAAATAATTAGCAGTTTAGCCTTTTTTTGTTGTAATGACAAGTATTATTTTGCAGAGTTCAGTCGATTTGGCTTTGATCATAAATATTCCTATCAAAAATAAATAAATGAAAGGGTTTGACAAAGGCCCACAACCCACCGGAGAACCACTGATCTAAACTGAGTTAATATATGCTCAGACCGTAACGCAGCAGCCTCAAAGTAACCAATGTGATGCGTTAAAGGGAAACTGAAATATCTGAAAACTGTATTTACCTCTTGATATGGCCTTGGGGGTGTTGACTTTGAAGTTATCGCGTAATGCTTGATTCCTTTAGGCTGACGGGGCTTCTCTGCCCTCGTTCCCCTTCCCCAGCTCCTCCCGTTCGGCCATTTCCTCCTTTATTTACCCCGCTTTGGGCCGGCCTCTAAAGTAATTGCCGGCTGTATAGATCCAGACTGCGCCATGGTAACAGCCGGAATAAAGCCCAGTGTTAAAATCATTACAGTAGCTTGCACTGGGAGGCATTCCAGGTGTGCTGCCACTCCCCACAAATGTTTAATTATAGCTGCATCACAATCCGTAATTGCATTTCCTCCTGTGTTGCACTTCCCCGAAAAGCGTCCCGGCGTCTCGTTTCGTCATTGTTACCAGCGCATCGGACGTACGCGGTTAAAGGAGCTGTTTTATCTCAGCTTACTGTGGCTTCGTAAACAAGCTAATACGGGGTTGACTCATGGACGCAGAGAGTCTAGGGTTTTGACTCAGGGTGTAATTCGGTTATGAACTGCCGCACGTGACTACAATGAGGAGGACCACACTGGTGTCCATGCAAGAGATATTTATTATATGTTGGGGTTTTTTGGGGGGTTTTTTGTGTGTTAAATGTCAACGATGAACATAGGACCTGATACTAGCTTTTTGCTCAATGGTCACTTTCAAATATCAGTAATGCTGGTTTTTTTTTTTTCGTTTTTTGTTTTTTCATATTTTTGATATGCCAAAATTCAGCAAATAATGAATTGATAACATAAAGATGATATAACTCTGCATAGAATAGACCTTTGTGCTTTAATTTTCTAAATTAGAGCTTGGCCTTATGTTGTGAAAACCATCAAGGCTTCGGGGATTTCTGGTCCATTCCTCAGTAATAAACCCATCCATCCATCTTCTTCCGCTCATCCGTTGTCGGGTCACACTGCACCAGTCCCTTATGGCTCCTCCTGCAGGTGGTGGGTCCACAGGAGGACGGCCTCACGACACTCCGTAACTGGTCTTGATGGTCATAAGGGGCTTCTGAACCGCTCTTGGTCTGACCCGTCACCTAGGACCTGTTTGCCCTGGGAGACCCTACCAGGAGCATCATGCCCCAGACAACACAGCTCCTATAGGATCATTCAGGTGCTCAAACCCCTCCACCACGATGAGGTGGCCGCTCGAACCATCAGGTGGTAAAATAAAACATTTTTAAAAATTTATTAGAGTTATCATTTGCATAAAAGAGTTTGGACAATACATTGTGACAAATGTATTTACCAGTGGTGACCCAGGCTAACTAGGGCTGGGTATTTTATTTTAAAAATCATTATATTTGACACTCTTACATATTGAATGGTAACATAGCATAACATGACATTGTTCTCCATGTAATAGGATGGATCCATATGTAGACAGCATGGAGTTCGTAGATGGGCACCCACCGTTGCATGAGTGCTCGTCCTTGGACTAATGCCCTCTATATACAATGCATGTATTATTATTTATTTTTATTCCACACCCAGGTACACATGCAGGAACCCTTTTATTTTCCAGTTCAAGCGAGATTACCTTAGAATCAGTCAAAATTGTCAGTAGTAAATATGTCTAATCTAGTCAAAACTGCTTTGAACAAGACTAATATTCTCTAATCAAGTCATTTATACTCATTTATTCAATAAAATACTGTTTCTTTTAGTGTTTTTATCATTTATTTGAGCTTAAACACCTAAGTCACTTTCTGTAGTACAGTCTCAAGACCCACCAGACAGAGGAATTTCCTTTCTAAAGAAAAATATTTTTTCAATACCTGTTTTTGGCAATATCGTCCGGCTGCAACCAAAAAGAGGTGTTCCCGCTCATACACGAGAACGCCCCTGACATCCGTTCTTAAAAAAACATTTCAAAATAAGAATTGGAGCCTAATATATTGAAAAACCGATTGTATTTTTGATTATTATAGTCAAAGAAAAATTTTAAACATGTAACTGTAAAAAGTGAGAGTTTCAGTGTATTTTAGTTTTTTTTTTTTTTTTTACTGATAATTAGTAGTTTTAGTCATTCACTTTCGACCTACTCAACAAAACCATCGAGGCAGGGGGTACCTACAATAAATGAAAGGCCCAAGGGGTACGCAAGGCAAAAAAGGTTAAAATAGAATAATTAGAGCCTCGATACAGAATTCTAAAATAATTCAGCCTGAATGAATAGCTTACAGGAATTCCAATTTCCTGAACATCAACTGGAATAAAACCTGGAAGCTGCCTTTTAAATATAAAGCGAGTAATGCATTTTAAAATACTCCCTAAATATTATCTATAAAACGATAAATCAAATCTCCAAATTTACCAACATCAGCCCCAGTTGCAGTTTTTGCCAAGCAGCCACTGAAAATGTTGTCCACTGCCATCGCCCTTTTACTTTCTCTCAAATTAAGCAGTGGAAATGACATCTTAACAGTACCAATTTATTTTTCAATACCGTTAGTACCTTCATTATTTTTTCGATACCATACTGGTATTGTTTAACGGTACCCAGCCCTAACCGTGACTGGGCCGGCCCACCTGGCAAGTAGAAAAACCCAGTGTGGCCCTTGCATCAAAAAGTTTGCCCATACCTGCCATAGAGCGTCCACTCTTTGGGCTCAATCATTCGGGAAAGAAACGAAGAAGTATGTTTTGTGGTGTTATGCGCTAATGAGCACAGGCCATTGAAACCAATAGGTCGCCGAGATTTGCCAAAAAAACGTCATAACATGTAAGGGCAAAACCTAGATAAAGCTGAATGACATTAATAGAGCTGCTTTTGGGCCAACCGGGAGTGTTGAGTTAGCTAATAGACAACATCCGTTCAGGGTTGGGCAGCTTCTGTGGCGCCCGACCTGCAGTGATCCAGCTCAGCCCGCGACCCTCTCAGTGTAACCAACCACCACCCCGTCCCCTCTCTGCCGCGGGTCGGGGGGGGGGGGGCGATTACATCAGCGCGGCCCTCGGCTCCTCTGTGGAGACGTTCACTATAGTGTCAGACTGACATCACGCCGGCCTTTCATCCCTCGGAGCCGGCCTCCTCCCGCACTGACCCCCCACACTCCCAGCCTCCCTCGTACCACCTGATTGCTCCCTCCTTTGACTTTAAGGCTACCATATGTCAGCAATCATCTGCCCCTCAAACCCGGACCGGCCCATTGTTAACCAATTGGGCCCACATGCCAGTAATCTGTCTCATAAGGCGGCGAATGTGGTTTGCTATTTGTTTCCCGTCTGATGCTAATCACCTGTTTGTTGTGAAAGTCCCATGTCCCAGTGTGCAGTGTGTTAGCGTCAGAGCTGGTAAAGATCAGAGTCACACACAACACTTTTACGGCTCAATTGTGTCCCAAGATAAAGCTAGAACCTTTTAAGTAGAAACCTCTTTCGTGGAACTGTAGCCAATGCATTGGAAGTGATATATTTGAATAAATAAAACGGTAACACGTTATAATAAGTTTACATACATGAATGCATAAGTCATAATGAATTCATCATAACTACTTTTCATGATTTATTACTCATTAATTTGCATAGTTCATTAGTGCCAGTGGTGGAAAGTAACAGTAAAAAGTACAAATTATAGGTACTTTTACTTTACTAAAGTACATTTTCTGATGATTTTTTTTACTTTTATTTCAATACATTTCAGAGCCTGTATCTGTACTTTCTACTCCACTACATTTTTTAAATTGGGCTAAGTATAAGTATTTTATTTTCAAAGTGACCGCTTTGTGATGAACTGGCTTAGTCCCAGTTTAGACCTGGTTTAGTCCTGGTTTAGACCTGTTTATACCTGGTTTCGTCATGGTTTAGATCTGGTTTAGACCTGTTTTAGACCTGATTTGGTCCTGGTTTAGATCTGGTTTAGACCTGAGTTAGTGGTTTACTTGTTTAGTCCTGGTTTGATTCCATGGATTAAAAAAATCCTGCACATTAAACTCTTAGACTTTTATACTTAAGTAGGAATTTGGTCTGATACTTTCATTTTTACTTAAGTACATTTTTGGTCCTGCACTTTTACTTAAGTAAGAATATTGAGTACTTCTTCCACCACTGATTAATGCAATTAATTCCTTAATGATTATGAGTAATTCATTATTCTGGTTTTGCTATTTGACACCACTTAAGACGAGGCGCAGCTACTAAGTGTTGAAACTTGCAGCTTTAGTTTAAGGGGCATGTGCTTAAGTTTATACAAAGGTTTATCTTTGCCCCTCGTCTGTATCTTGTGCACAAATAATTCATCATGAACATAATTATTAATTACTAATGATCGTTAATAAGCTCACTGCTTAATTAACTTAGTTATTGCATATTTTTTAATCATGAAATCTAATGAACTCATGGTAATTCATGATGATTTTTTTTTTTATTATAAAGCGTTACCAATAAAACAATTAAATTTATTAAACAATTACTCAAAATAAAACTGTAAATTGTACCCTGTAGACACTTGTTAAAGAGTCTGTAACCAGATTGTCTTTTCTCTCGCTGGCGGGTGAGAGGATGAGAAAAAAGATGCTGTGAGATTGTTTGCTTTCCCAATATTTGATCGTGTACATTTACCTGTACCTGTAGCTTTTTGGGGCTTGATTTACCCCTGATTTTCCCTCAACTTAGTTTCACGGACTGAATCTCCAGGATAAACCCCATTAACCAAACCCAGTCCTTATTCCCACAGTTATTCCACCCGGGAAATCTATTTTAGGCAAATTACTGCCGAGTGTTTCATACATGCAGAAAAACACTTCTGTTTCTGCCCTCAAACCCACAGGTATTGGGCTCAAATATATCCCACTTGGCTGAAGACTAACCAACCTCAATGCAGAGCCTGCACTAGTTACGTCATTACTGAGTTGGAGCTGCTGCCTGCAGCCCATGGAGCAGAATGACAAATAGCATTATCATATTAGAATAAAATCATTTGTTTTTCCAAATATTGCTAAGGCAGTGTTGACGATTTCTCATGGTATTTAGTCATTGCCGTGTCTACCACTTGTTGGCCTCAACAATGGAAACACAACTAAGAGCATTGTAGTAATTCATGTGATTAAGCCCAACATTTCCTTGTGAATCATAGCACATTGTCAAACCAAAGACTCCTAACCCATTTTTGAAGGTTTTGATTTTCCCACATTTCATAACAAAAGCCTACTTAATTCTACTGTTCAGTAATCACAGAAAGCGTTGTGCCAAACGGGTAAGGCCTCGAATAATGAGGAAAGTCTATTTGTAAAAGTGGGCAAGCATCTGGGAGTGGTTGTGCAGGACGAGGCATCATCAAGGGGTCCCTGGCAGCGCTCGCCATGCAGTTGGAAACATGTTCTTTCCAATATGCCGAACAAAAACAAAACAAGGAGTTCCACCGGCTCACTGGGAAACACCATCATAAACAGTCACCTCAAAGAAATCACATGGAAACTTGCGCTGTTACGACTTGACTAGCTGCCCAGGACTCCCCCGTTACGAGCTGTGTGCACGTATTGTGCTCTATTCTTACCATGACCAACTTTTATATCGCTGTTGTGGCAAATATTTGTCTAATAATTGTAAGTGACCAAACAGAAGGATTTGTACAATGATTTTTTTTTAAGCTGGGCATATGCTGGGTTTACTGTACAATTTCAGGCCAAATTTGACACAATTTTAGCTCACACAACTATCCTTTAGCTGGATTGACTTTTAGCTTCACGTCAATGTTGTCTATGTCATCCAATTACAGGCCGCAATTACCTGCTTACCATTTCCTTCTTCGTACAGTCTTACAGGGGATTTCTGATAGATCTGTTATTTACCACTGAGTCATAGCGCTGCTGAAGCCAGTAGCACATACACCGTGTGTGGGCAGCTTTTTGTCCTAATTTGATTTGAAGAAAAAAAAAGTTTTTTATTCATTGTACATAAGATAACTTCATTTTTACTTATCTTGTTCTTTGATGGCACATTTCCCTACTATTTTATAATAAGCATGTTTGATTTTTCTGTACAGTTTTCGTACCCTCATCATTTTTTATCTATTTTAATTTAGGAATCAAGACTGTGTCCTCAAACTGGACACATCTTATACCGTCAATCAATCAATTTACATTTGTATAGGCCAAAAGCACACCACAAGTTGCCTCACAGGAATGCTCGTACACCAAAACAGTGAAACAAGGATCAAATGTAATATCCAAACAAAATGTCCAAAAAGGCCAAGGGTATCCCCAATCTTTAGACCCTCCTCCCCCGCAAGGAAAAACAAAACAAAAAACATTTCACTTTTTGTATATAACTTTTGAATTATTACATTTTTTGTGTTTCTTTTCACCATAATTGCTCTTCACCGAAAATCTCTTCTGTCACCTCGGGGCGACTTGTCCAACTTAATCAACACCCCTCCCCTCATGTCAGATCCAGCGGCTGAAAGCTCCCGAACAAAGGATAGCATGGGTCCAGGGGAAGTGCTGCCAGCAGATAACACCCATGTTCCTAAAAGCTTGTCCTATTCTTCGGCCAGTTCACGCCCATGGCCTTGTTGTGTAGCCACATGGGTCCAAGCATAGAGGGACCCAACCACTGTATTATTTGTTTTTGGATCTCTATCATTAACATCCATGTTGTACAGGCAGTATGGCTGTTTGTACTGATTGGCACTGGCAGAAAATGTATGTCTTGGTTCTATACAAAGAACGCTTGGATTTGTAGGATTGGATTACGGATTGATGCTTTAATTGTGGCGATATTGGGTGATAGAAAACGTATTGCCTCTATGTCTTACTGTATATTAAGCATATAAGAACAATAGAATCAATAGACCTCCGTAACGCTGCCACGGCTAATAGACATTACATGCAGATTATTCAGTGCTGACAGGGACGTGTAGGAAATTCAATACTGGTCCTACATGGCTCACTCCATATTGTGTCGTAAAGCAGGGCGGGGGGTGAGGTGAATGGCAGGGCACTCAACACTCTGTAAATGTGCATAAAGAAAACCTGACATCATAAAAAGCAGATGATACAAATACTATATGGTAGAAAGATCATTACAAACATATGGATCCAGCCTGTATGACATATACAAACATCCAATAGCACTGTGTTTACTGTGTGTAGAGTCCCATTAGAAAATGATTCTCCCATTCATTCAATGATTTGCTCCATAGATTTTTTTGTTACTTCAAGAAATGGGGAAAAAAAACAACAACATTGAGGTCTTTTCAACAAACATGAATACATTTTTCTGGAAAGGCAACATTTATTTCTTTATATTTCTTTGTAATTTCCAATATATTCACTATCCAAAGATGTTGATAACTTGCCTGAAGTATATTCAGAAACCACAGAGGCTCTATATTGTCTACACCAGAACCTGATATCAGACATCACCTAGACATGTCATCACCTGTAGGCTTTCTCATGTAAAGTCATGCTTTCTACATCATGAATGAGGTAATATTATTTTTAAGATAAAAAGACAAGTACAGCCTGGATAAAATTATAAGTCCTAAAATAAACCAGTTACATGAGAAGGAACACTTTCACCCTCTGAAGGCAGCACATACAGTACAGTGCGTGGGTGCCATGTACAATCATTTGATTTTGTACATGGAACGGTTCACCAAAACTGAATTTAGACATTTAGATTTTAAAAGTACAATGATGATATGTTATATCTAGTCTACGCAAAAAAGGAATTTATGTAAATACTCTGACTAAATATGTGTATGTGTGGTCACTGATATGAAGGCAGATGTGAGTAAATTGTGTTATACATGAAATACAGTTAATGAGTGCGGCCTGGCAGATGCGTCAAACATTCTGGATCTCGTTTGGTTTAATCAGGATTCAGGAGCAAACCTTTGACAGACTGACAATTCCACACATAGCATGGCTACTGGGAGTAAACAACATGCTCTCTGAGTCATTGGCCTCTTTAATGACCTCAGGTAATGAGAGAAATCTCAGTGAATCAGCTTAATTTTCCTATCAGCAGCAATAATGCTCTCACCTCTAACATAGGACTCTTCCTGAACTTCCCTGGTGCTAAGTGGCTCAACATGCCCACATGTTTGGCTGTCTGAGGTCATATCCTTTAAGGAATTAAAAGCAGGCTCATGCCCTTACCCCACACTAAACGCATTGATCTCACTTGGCCAAAGGCAACAGTCCGAGCTCGTGACAGAAAATGGC
Source organism: Lesueurigobius sanzi (assembly GCA_900303255.1). Lineage (NCBI taxonomy): Eukaryota > Metazoa > Chordata > Actinopteri > Gobiiformes > Gobiidae > Lesueurigobius > Lesueurigobius sanzi. The sequence goes on along the minus strand of OMNZ01098764.1, from coordinate 17,769 downwards.
ACACATTTTCACAGTTTGCTCCAGCAGTAATCACAAAAGTGTTAAGACGTGTGTAAGCTAGTGCTAATAGTATGCATATGCCTTGTCACTGTAGTGTCAGCAAAAAAAGAGAAAACAAATTATAAAAGTCTTTGTTCTTGATTGTACTAACTGATTTAGAGTATGTGGGAGGTTTAGGAACATGCCTTCCCTTGTTTTCCCAAATTTCCTTTTCTCATATGCTTGTAGCGTTTGATAGTCACTAATTTGTGTGAACTCCCTTGTAATTTGGTCTATCTCATATTAGGCCACGGTATCAGCTGCCTCTGTCTCCAAAGCTACAGAATGTTAGACCTATCAGCCACATTTTATCGAAGAAATTACCCATACCGCTTTTAATATTAATTACTAACACTCTGTAAATATACTTGGGCTGATGGCCTCTAACATCACACAGGTTAAAGGGACTCAACGGAGGTTGTGCATTTTCATACTCGTGACTGCCACCTCTGGCCGTCCACGTAACTGCAGTCTCCGTGTTAAGCTGGTGAATGACTGCTGCCTCGGCCCGAACACGCAACTTTGGAGTGACGGTGCAGGCTTATAGCGGCAATTGAGTGGGATAGGTGTGGCCTCACAGTACAGTGTGGGACATTGCTGGAGCATGTAGGGGGTGGAAAATATATTCTTTTTTAAATTTTAACTTCCGTAGAGTCCCTTTAAAGAGCAGCTAAACTCCAAATCTATAGACTGTCATAAACTGTTTAAATTGGTGTCTCATAAAGCTGTCTATATTAGTAGAAATCTGAATTTGATTTATCCATTTCAATTGGCTTGGGCAAAGATTGGGTTAGCAGAGGGAACGGGCATCTTCCAACTGGTGCAGTAAGTGGATTGGACTGTGGGCTGGTTAAGGCCTCGTGGTTGGTGAAATCATGAACCAATCAAAGTGAGATATCCTGCAATGATGCCAGACCTCATTTAATCAACTTGCTCAAAATTATTTTGAAATACAAAAAAAAAACCTAGGCAGCCATAGGCCAAACTTGTAATAATGGCTTCCTTCCTTAAACACGCGTGTGCACCATGTACCAGAACTCACCTGGGTCTGAGCAGGTTCTGAGCCATGTTCTGGTTGGAGCGCCATATGTTTGGACCGAGCGCCGCCGTGAGTGTCCCTGGGGTCAAAGTAAACCTTAGATTGTAGCACAGCTTTTACCCGTCCGGTATAGTTGCATTAGGTCCCTCTTTGAGCAGCGAGCATGAGGCCTACTGTCCGTGAGCTCTTGTTTCATCAGGGAAACAAAGCACCGGAGCAGTTTCCAGTCCGGACGGGTCCAAATATGAGCTGCTCTGTGCGCAGAGGAAAGCACAGCTCAGGCTGAGATACAGTACATGCTCACAGAGTCCAGGTTTAGACCTGGTCAAGACCTGGTTTAGTCCTAGTTTAGTCCTGGTTCATTTGCCTTCACATGTTTAAGAAAACGATGGGGAAACAGCGGTACTGTTTTCATATAGTCTATTCTGCGTCCATATTTAGTCTGGTCTTGATCTATGGCGCATAGAGTGTGTAGGGGCAATCTTCCGCTTGGCGGAACACTTCGTCTTGACCTACGCTCCGTTGCGCCAGGGGGAGGATTCCACCCATAGACAGTATGGTAGCTGCTATTGGTCAAAATTAGTCATATGAGTAAAATTACTTAAAAATAAGTAAATAGTGACTAAGAGAGGGAGGGGCTCTCACTCCCAGATGGGACAATAGCAGACAATGAGGAAAGTACCTTGGCATTTCACAAGCAAATGGCAACCTTGAAGAGGGACCAAGGAAAGTGTCTATAGCCAAATACCTACAACAAGTAAGTCCTTAGAAGTCAGCTCAATGCCGAGAACAAGTCCCAAGTAATAAACAGCAATGCCCCATCAGTGATAAGATACACTGCAGGAATGATACATGTAAGTTGACCATATAGGAAGAAATACAGACCACAGATATTAAATACTGGCCCCAACAGATGACATGTTCAGCGAATGTCTCAGACAATGGGGAACAGAGGATGAGGTGCTGGAGGGACCATCATGGGAGTACAAGCACTTTCATATGTACCACCGGAACATAACTGATGTTGCTGATATCAAGAAACCCTCTCAATGGCTCGAAAGAGCTGGACTGATAGCACAGAGGCACTGATCATGGCAGCACAGGATACAGATCAGGCCTTGAGCACCAGAGCAATAGAGGCTCAGATCTACCACACCAGACAAGGCCCCAGGTGGCTGTGCAAAGAGGCCCCTGAGACAATCCAGCACATAACTGCAGGGTGTGAGAACACCATAACCAAGTGGCTGGACAAAGTGAGAAACACCTCCCAAGGAGGTAGAGGCCGAGCCAAGATCCTGTGGGACTTCCAGATACTGACTGACAGAACGGTAATGGCGAACCAACCGGACATTGTGGTGGTGCAAACAGCAGAGAAAAGCCATTGTGATTGACATAGCAATACCAAGTGATTGCAACATCAGCAAAAATAACATGATAAACTAGAGAAGTATCAGGGGCTCAGTGAGGAGCTGGAGAACCTCTGGAGGGTGAAGGCATCAGTGGTGCCCATGGTCATTGGCGCACTTGGGGCAATAACTGGAGGAGTGGCTACAGCAGATCTCAGGAAAAATGTCACACATCTCAGTCCAGAAAAGTGCAGTTCTAGAAACAGCAAAGTATATACAGTGTGTATATAAACCCAGAATTTATTAAACTAAATCTAACACAATAAGAATAAAATCTAAGTACCCATGAATTTAAAGGACAAATACATCTAATGAGAATTACTCTGTGATATAGCACAGGTGAGGTAAGTGCAGTTATTTCAAAACATAGCGTTCTGTAGTATGATTGCGACAGGCAGGGATTATTCCTGCCTGTCGCAATCATAGCACTGACATAAACTACTGAATGAAATTATTCTCAGAAGTACAATTTATTCAAAAAGTTGCTTAAGTAGGAAATGTAATTAGTGAGTCATATTTCTACCCACCTACACTTCTTTAAACTCACCTTTATGCCTCAACGCTCTGTCTGAGGTTCCACATGGTTTGGTAACCAAAATCCTAAACTCTATGAACTCTTGAATGTAGGACAGACACTTTATGCATCAACATATTGGAGAAGCTGAAAGTAAAAATGACTCAGTTATTAATCTAATACTTCATTGCACTTTTCACAACACAAAATTACTTTTACATTTAATATGGGGAATGCATGACTGAACCCGAAATTAAAATTCACATCGCGATCAATCAAATCTAACCTTCAACACACGTTCTCATTTATCTGTTCAAACATTTAAAACGATCACTACGTCTTTGTAATGAATTGTGTGGTTTTCCTCAAGTCAGTGCCAGCTAAAGAGCAGCTCTGGTATTGTTGGAAATTTAGTGCACATATTTTGGAATCACTGCGACATGTCATCAATACCTTTTTGAAAAATAATGGAAAGTTGAATGAGGAGGATGCTAAAAGGTATCCAATACATGTTGTAATGTATTGAATTGCATGTAGGAAAATGCTGCATGCATTTACAGCTGAGACTAACCCTTTTTAAAAGATTTGAACAAGCGATGTTTTACTTTGATTAGCAACGCACATAGAAAAGTGGAATAAACAGCTATTGACTATTTGATTTTGCTAGAGCTCTTTAAGCATGGGAATCACATTTAGTGCACAAGTAATAGCATCTACCTTCCGATGGTCTGAAGCTATGTTGCAGCTTTTGGGCAAAGGATACTCTTGCTGATGAATTGTGTGTCCATGAGCAAAACACAGAATAGGATGCGTCCATAAGCATACAGTACATGCTAACTTTTTCAGAAAAATTCTGTCCTCATATTTGTTTACATTTGAGGCACGGTGAGCTATATGTATATATAGCACTCTACTGGATCAAGCTTGTCTGTGTGGAGACCTCTGTATGTTTAATATACTAAAAACATATAAAATAGGGTCCTCTGTGTGGTCAGGATTCCCATGGAAATGAGATTCTAAATCTCTTTCCTGGTTAAATGAACGTCTATTAAAAAAAGACTTGCAGGACCACTGTGATCACACACAAGCATAACGTTCATGGTTTGACCAGGCTTTTATAAGCATCACAGTGTGCTCTCAGTGGCAGTGCACTGTCCGGCTCTTGTGCAGTGAAAACATCGACATTTCTGCCACTATTGCTGCCTTATGTGACCTGGCCTGAAATTAAGAGCCCAAGAATCTGCCAATCTTTGACTGTCTATTCAGTAAAAATAAATGCTCAGGCGTCCTGTGAAGAAAGAGAACCCCTCACTGAACTGAAATGGGGCCTAAGGTTCAACCTTCCTTGAGTCTATTGCAGCTTAACTCAGAACAACGACATGACCAAGGTCATCGTGAGACTCAGGTTAGGAAAACTGTCCATGTATGTGCCAAAAGAGGATAAACAACATGATGAGCTAATGGGTTGTCTTGCAGGGTATAAATTCCAATGATCAGATCAGGGGATACGTAACACTGAGAGAGCTTTTCTTTTAGACTTACTTGATTTTGTAAGGAAACTTGTAAATAAAATGGCACTATAAGAAAAAAAAAAATAGCTCCAACTGCCTTATCAAGTCTTGTTTTTTGCAATAAACTTTCACTCGTGGTTTCTGCCCTGCTCATGTGCTCTTTTCTTGTGTTGGGACAAAAAACTTAAAATTGTCTTAAAATTGGATGGATCTAGTTCCAACCCTTCACATCAAAGAGTAGTTCAAAAGAGCCGAGTCAGTCCCGAACATCACATTCCAATTTAGTAGAGGTGTGTATTGCCATATTGCTAATGTTTTAATGACACTGCTTACTCCATTCTTAAAAAATCTATTAGAGAGTGAATTTATCAATGGGTAGCAGTTCATCACAAGCCACAAAAATTTAGAATGAGGTCAGACTGACCTGAAGTTAATGTCCCTAAGTTGTAGGTTTATCATGTGATTTACTGAGATATTTGTGGCCCCAAGTTAGATGCGGTTTATCTTTGCCGGCACATCTTTCTTCCTCTGCCTTTTGGTGGCTGTTGCCTCATAAGTCACAGATTTTTTTGGCTGAGCTCTGTGCACTGTGTGGTCAATAAGGCCAAAGAATACTGCCTACTTAAGCTTTCAGGCAAGTGAAAAATGCTAAGCAAATAAGGACTGGAAGCATAGTAGTCAAGCACTGATCTCAGACTAATTTGATTGTGTTTTAAATAAATACTTGACTGGTAGCATAGCAGGTGCTTATACTGTACCATGGCCAACAGTATAGATGGCTTCACTGTGAGACTGCGGCTGTTTTACTGGCACCATTTTAAAGACTTGTGAAGTCACGCTGTCATCAAATATCAAGTGGTCTGATGGTCATCTTCTCACCGCTGGATATGCTCCGATAAAGTGTTCCTCAACCACTCTCTCTCGCACACACACTCCATTTGTAATGACTGTGTGCCACTTACAGATGTGGCCTACTCTGTGTAAACCCGTGAAGCAAAAAATAACTCTTGAAGCCCTCTTCCAGTTTGTGGGAAGAGGAAGCGGTCATCTAACGGTCACATTGTTGCCATGGCTTGCCATGGACTGAGCTACCTACAGCTATGGTAGGGCTGGGCGATATGGCCCAAAAATCTTGTCACAATTTTCTTTGCTTAAAATCACAATTTCGATTTTCTCACCTTCATGTGCAAATTGTCTTTTTAAGCCATCTGCTTCGTCTGGGTTTTAGACCTGATGTAGATGTGGTTTAGTCTTGGTTACGACCTGATTTAGTCAGTTTCAGGCCTTACATGTAGTGTTGACATGTTTCCCTCATGTCTGTGTTGGTTCTCAGTCATATAGGAGTTGTCCATCACAGGCAAAGATTCCTCAGTCTTCATCTGTACACTGTAGTTGGAGTGTAGGACGTTTCACTCTTTATCCAAAAAGCTTTGTCAGCAAATGTTTCCCTCATGGATTAGTCCTGGTTTAATCCTGGTTCAGTCTGTGATATTGTCCAGGTTTAGACCTGATTTAGACCCAGTTTTCTCTTGGTTTATTTCTGATATGGACCTAGTTTAGTCCTAGTTTAGACCTAGTTTTCTCTTGGTTTAGACCTGGTTTTATCCTGAGAGTAGATCGTTGATGATGTGCTCAGCCTTCTTTCCCAAGCGCCAATATATGATTGGAGCATTATGTGCTTAGTAATGTTTTTGTCAGTGGGGCAACTTATAGTATAGGCTAATCTATTTCTAGTATAAGGTTTCACTTGTGACACCACAGGTATTTTTTATGTAATCATCTATCAATATTACAAAAGCACTGGCAAAAGTCATTGAATTCATCATGAATTAGTAGCAATTTCTAATTTACTTAGGAGTTTGTGCTCCTAGTGACATGGAAGCTTGAAGAGTGAATCATCAGACCTTGAGGTCTAACTGGATCAGAGTAGAAGAAAGCTGAATAGTCAGCCACTGGTGACTCCTGAAGCACCGAGGAAATAGAGTGATCAGCATCTATAAACGATTATAAGCGCACCCCTCATGAGCCGTGAAACTGAAATGTAGTGTAAAAGTGTTTTTCTGAGCTTAGTGGTTTCATATGTGAAGTTATTATTAAGCGAAGGGCTCCCTTAGCCCAGGTTTAACACTTGGCATGCTCTCAGTGGAGCACATTACATCAATGCACAGAACAGATCTGGATTCTGAGTGACCTGGGTGAAGCCAATTAACTTCCCTGATCGAACTTGGTCTGGACATCATATTTCATGAGTGGTGTCCATAAGTTCTGTGTCTTAACCATGACATCCTGTAAAATTGCATCTAAGTTAAAGATTTTTTTGCAAGTAACCAGTAAAACAGGGTTGGACCAGAGGGAGCAAAATCATTATGTCATACCCCTGCTCACTATGAGGCAGATCAATAATAAAAAACGTTAATAGCATTTGAAAAGTTATGTTGAATTTTCCCACTGAATATAATCAGAGGCAAAGTCAAGACCACAAGGAAAGCAAGGATTTAAGATAGGCTTAAGTGGCTGTTGACTATTGCCCAGTGCGGTCTGCCGCATGTGTTTTAATACGGAGCTCTGAGGTTGAGAACAGCACACCTGGGACACAGTGCACACTGCAGGAGGAAGTGGTACTCCGCCAAAGAAAGCAATAGAAATTTCCAGCTAATTCCCTCAGACCCCCCTCCAATGCCTCCTGTTAAGTCACTTTGACTGTGAAACAATGTTACTAATTAGACATTTCAATTCTGTAGAGAAAAATAAAGACACATGTGGTCCATATTAAGTCCAACAAGCCCTTTCATAGTATGGCAGTTAACATCGGTCAAATTAGCACTTTACGTTTAATGCCATATCACAATTAGCCAAAATACAGACTTCTTCATTTCATATAACATACAGTTGTATTATAAGAAGAAAACAAGCAAAAAGGAAAACGTCAGGACTTTAGTGATGTGATAAAGCTTTGTAACTTCAGTTGCATAAGGATTTTGTCAGTTTTGTCGCTTTTTCAAGATAGTGGCCCATGAGATAAAACGAGAAAATTACTTGAGTAGCAAAACTACCGCAGGCAGGTTACTTGAAATCAGAATGTCTTAAATGGGGCATGTCTGCATAATTCTTTCCCCTGGTTAGGTGCAGGTGGGCAATAGATTTGATATAAAGCTACAAGTTGAATTTGGTACATATTATATATATTTTATTATTCATAGTGTTTTGTGCATCTGTACAGACCGTTGGTTTTAATGTCAGTGGCTTTTCTCTTGTATGCAGGTTTTGGATGAGAGCTGTTTTGGCCTCAAGGTTTACTCTGAAAAGAGGAACTAGATACATAAATTGCACAAGTCTTTCTTTTTTTGTGATTCCTTGGATGTCATGACACATTGTCTTGTAGAGTCAGACTGACTAAGGACTTTGTCATTGTTGGAAGAAGAGATTATCTAAGCGTCAGTCGGTTCCCACCTATTTGAGATATCAGAGTGAGTTTGGTATGAATGGGCAATGCAGACAGTTTCCTGTTCCTTTACCTTTCATGGGGTCAACCATAATATCCCTATGCAGTTAGGAACAGTAGCTTCATCCACGTTTGTACAGTCCGACCATCCTCATCCAGTGGCGGAAACAATTACGTTGCCAACAGCTGAGCCATATACATTACCCACACTCCAGACTACAAGAAATGCCCCCCTCCTGTACAACTGACTTTAAACAGATTTGAATCAAGGCGTGTATATTCATAATCTGACTGCACATCAGTCAAACTGCTGCTCTATTCAATAAAAAGTACAAAAGCAGTTTCAGGCTCATCTCTGCAGCACACAGCTCTGGCACAGATATTATTATATTTTATTTGACCTTTATTTAAAGGGACTCAACGGAGTTTGATCATTTTCATACTCGTGACTGCCACCTCTGGCCGTCCGCGTAACTGCAGTCTCCGTGTTAAGCTGGTGAATGACTGCTGACTCGGCCTGAACACGCAACTTCAGAGTGACGGTGCAGGCTTATAGCGGCAGTTGAGTGGGATAGGTGTGGGCTCAAAGTACAGCGCGGGACATTGCTGGAGCATGTAGGGGGTGGAAAATATATTATTTTTTTAATTTTAACTTCCGTAGAGTCCCTTTAACCAGGAAAGTCCCACTGAGATTAAGAATCTCTTTTTCAGGGGAGTCCTGGCCCCAGACGGGGTCCTATTGTATATATACTGTATTTAGTTGTAGAGAAAACCGGAGGAAACCTACACAGACACGAGGAGAACATGCAAACTCCACACAGAAAAGCCCGGCCTGCAAATCAAACAGAGGACCTTCTTGCTGTGAGGCACGAGCGTTAACCGCTGCACTACCGTGTAAAAATACTCAAATATTCACCATATCCTGTTGTTAAAAGGCATTAGAGAGGATTTTGCCAGAAATTTAGTTGCCAGATTCACCTAAAAATCACACATGTACTTATTGTTTTCCAAAAAACACTAAAGATGATATCCATAAACTGTGGTTGCAATGGGGCCTGCTAGACATTAGCCAATGGGATTGTTGTTTCCAATTGCCTGCTAGCTTGTCAATCACACTTTTTGTGTTATGTACCTTGGGTACATAGTTTGTAAAGGCTTCTAAAACAATGATTATCAGCGCTGCCTCAACAGAGCGTACATGGCTTCTTCCAGCTGTAGGCTTGTTCAACATTGACCAACAATGACAGACAGTGATCCACTGGGGCTGACTCATGCTGGGTTTAACTGAATCCGACGTAGTGAAAGGAACTTACACAGCGCCTTGTGGTAACCTACGCTTCAGAAAACAGTGGAGTCTGTAGTTGTTGCCTTGTAACATCACTTAGTCCACAGTTTACCCACCTATTTTATTTCAGATACAGATAACCTTTGTTACAAGCATACAGTGATAACTTTTCTTGATATGCAAGACGAGGTTTCCATCTGTCTCATCATCTGTGCAGAGTTACATGTTCTGTTGCTGCGGAGTAAAACAAGAGGAGTCAGATTCCTTTCAGTGACGGTGCACTGAAGGGGTCTAAAGACCGCTAAATTGCTATTTTTTGAGTAGGAACTGTAGTTACTTTATGAAGTTTGGGAAACATGTAAATATGGTCAATGACACCAACATGTCACGTAAATGCATTTCCACAGGATAAATGCCATAAATGAGTCCGACATGTCAGAGGCTGAAAGCAGTAGCTCTGCAGCAGTGAGCCAGACCACTCTGGGTGTGAACAATCTCACATGTTCAGAAGGACTAAGCGCAAGTTTCTAGAGGAGGCGTAAAGAGCAGACCGCAGGGGGGTGTTCGTACTCACTATTGAAAAGTCGTTCTCTACGCCACAGAATCCTCTAATGCCTTTAAATTTAGTTCATCATCAGAGCCACATCAATGCACAGCGAGGTTTGTTCTTTTGCATGTTATTGTCAGAGCTTATATTCAAATTATCCACATGCTTTAAGTTTTGATTCTAAACTAAAGCAAAAGTATGTGAAACTGCGTCATTTAGGCCGTTTACTGTAATGATCTTTAAGAGCGTGAGGCTGCACTGTGACTCTAGGCATTTATTGTGTCACTTTAACAAAGTTTGGCGAGTGCAGTAGCCACTTTCCAATGAAATGTGTGGCTGTCAATCATGAACAGTGTCCGTGCAGAGATCTGCAATTTTCGGGAAAAACTTGAGGGGGGATGTCGCAGTGGTTTGTGGGATGTCTTAGCTCCTTATCAACCTTCCTGAGGTCACTATGCTAAAGGAGCTATGATAGGAAGCATACAGGCTCATTTCCCTTTACCTCCTTCGTCACTAACGGGACTATTCAGACAGCACTTATGGCGGACGGTGACGCACGTCCGGTTTTGGCTTACAGCTCGTACCCATTTTAGGAATTTGGATCGAGCTTAAGATTGGACAGTGGTCAGTTCGCAGGGAGGAATAAACTACAACCATATAATAAATCAAATGAATTTACAATGGGTCATTAATTCACCTACAGTACAGTTTTGGACTTTGAGAAAAAGCCAAAATTGTGCTCTACAAATAAAAAATGTACCAAAGTAGTTGTGGAAACCATGAAAAAATGAGTCTCTTACTGTGCTAAGAAGTTCTCAAATCAAGCACACGCCAAATATAAACCAAATGAATAGTTTATTGCTTTTACACTGGAAGCACAATGAGTACAAAAGAGTGACTGGAAATATCTTTTAATACGTGACCTTATGAGATAAGAGTGTGTTTTGGCGGTTTCCATCAAAAACACAGCTGGTTCCCTTAAAGCCACCGCATCACCCTTGAACTGAATGACTGCATATTACGCTGTGAGCATTACTGTACAGGAAGCTGCGTGCTGTGCGAGCAGACAGGAACACAGCTTATGTCCTCCGGGTCCCCTCCCAGTGACAGAGACCCACTTATCTGACAGATCAGTGTTCACTTCCTCACTTCTCCAGAAGGTTTGTCTGGGAAGACTGCATCAATAACACTCTGATGAAGAGGGGGGACAATGGTATTAGGGCTATTCCAAACAAAAGCAACAGGCCTGGATGATTTCTCTCTCATCCAGGCCTGTTCTATAGTAGTAAATTCTATATTCTAATATTCTTTTTATTTTCCATAGTTTATTATTTATCATCAGCACAAGTTTATGTTTCATGTTGCATGAGTACATAAGAAAATTCCTTGTCTGTAAAACCTTCATTGACAATGGCAATGAAATCTATTCTTATTCTGAAAAGCTTACAAAAAGTATTCCTATCTGGTCCCCGTTATAGCCAAAGAAATGAATAATAAATACTTTTTTTTGTCCATCAAGATTCTTGACACCGAAGTATGCTGGTGTATGTTAGTGGGGTGACAATGATGGTAGAGCGGCTCGTCTATTGATCGGAAGGTTGAATCCTGGCCTATGTATGAATGTGATGGTGGTGTGGGGGCGACAATAGAGATGTAACGATATTGCGGGAGTAAAAGTGCCTCACTATAGTTTCAGTATAGTACTGAAAGGGCAGGTATCCGTCTAAAAACAAGAGTAAGCAGGCTCCCACGGCACAAAGTATTGTAAACTACATAGTCCTTTGTGATGTATCGTATGGAAGCCTTTTGGTTTGGTTGTGTCAAAAAACGCTAAAGGAGAGAGGGCAGCGGACAGACAATGGACCATGTGCAAGCACTGCCAGACTCAGCCTGACTGCAGTGCGATACAACAGGGGAAACACAAGCAACATGCCGTGTCATGTGACGAGCCTTCACCTCGAAAAGGTTACAGATTCTCTCACAAAGAAAGTCCCGTCCGATCAAAAAACTTTACAGGAGGCATTTTCTGCATGGATTTAAAAGGTTAGTGGCTATGTTCATGTTCCTCTCGTCAGCGTTTTATGTTGTCATGATCCATAAATATAACAATAAATGGCCTGGTGACTGGCAAAAGCAGATTAAACGTCGTTTTTTTGTTATTATCATCATAAACACAATATCGTGAGCTATTCACAATACCGTGAGCCTCTCCACAATATCGCAATCAATATCATACCATGAGATCCATATCGTATCGTGAGATTTTGATATCGTCCCAAGGCGACAGTTATCTGGAGGTTTGCCTATTCAAATCCTGCAGGTGCACACTGTTATTTTGTCCTTGGGCAAGACACCTCACCATCTTACCCCCAGCGTCTGCATAGACTGGTGTGTGAATGAGTGTGAATGGGTATGATTCCTTGATGTAAAGCGCTTTGAGTGTCTAATGAAGGTAGAAAAGTGCTACATAAATGTGATCATCTCTTATAACATTTAAAATCTTACTCGAAATGTTCACTAAAAAGTAAAAAAGTACACATACAGTATCTAATTTTGAGCTAAAGTACCTGTGTGAAAATAAATGGGGCAAAGACAAAGTCAAGATCTGTTTACTTCGAGAAAGTCTAGCAAAACTTCAGGAATGTGTGGAAAGCCGTTTCAAGTGTTGGGCCTGTGTGTAGACGGAAAAAACTTGACAACAATAAATAAATAATGCCTTCATTTCATCACACACAAGTACTGTATAACACTAAGTCATGCAGGGCCCAGCGTAAAGAGGGCTGGATATGACCATAATTAGAGCTGGACATTTGCACAGAACCCACAGTGTACAAGTGCAGCAATCCCAGCGCAGGTATATGGAAAAGTGAGCTGATACTAAACAGAGACCACTAGGAGGGGTCACACGAGGAATGGGGTCCTGGCTCATGAGCGCTGATGGGGCCACCTTGAGTTGGACGGAGACTACGGAGTTGATAATCTGTGTAGAAGGCTGTGGGAATGCCATGGTTCTTTCTGTAGGCACCTGGAAACAGACACCTAGTCATGTGAAAAATAATGAGTGGATTTGTATTATTTTCATTGCCGAAAGAAGACAAATCTGTTGCTTATTGAAACTGACCGGGGGTTTCCAAACTTTTAGGCTACTACCCCCAAAATGATCATGCAAATAACTGCCAGCGCCACTGTATAATGTGATTGCCGCTTGTAATAATTCCAAGCAGCCAAACATTAAAAATCTATTTTATTTATGTGTTTATTTGTTTTATTTGTCCTCAATTGCTGTTTTAAACTTTATATTATAATATAAAATTATATTCAAAACGGTGTAATTTCTTTCTCAAAATAATCTTGGAAACCCCTGAACCAAACATAATAGTACTAAAACTGGATAAAAAGACCAAATCTAGTAGTCCTTCTTCTACTCACGATCTTGTGAGTTAAACGAGTTAAGAAAACTGGACTTACCTTTTGTGACAGATGCCAACGTTTCACTCTAGACAGCCTCCTTCTGGCAGTTGTTGGTGATTTCCACACCAGATATAGACGGAGGAGTGGATGGTGAAAGTCATCAGCCATCAAATGGCCTGCTGCTAAACCAATGTCTGGGACGACTTCGTCTCAGGTGCGTGACAGCTGGAACCAAAGTCCTTCATGTCTAGTGAGGGGCGGGAACACTGATCTCTCATATGTGGCCTCCTTTACCCCTCTTTCAAACCACTGTGGCTCTTTATCCAACGGTGGATGAAGTTGTAACCTGTGTCGTTCATGTGCTGACACATTGCCAAGTCCAGATTAGTAAATGTTTCACAGCAGTGTTGTACAGACGCTTCTCCAGTGTCTGTGATGCTTCCCAATGTCGGTGTAAAAGGGTTTCATTGACGTGTTGGCACGATGTTTGGAGATGTTTGGTGATATCCGGGCTTCCCCTGACATGGCCCTCACCGTGCACTCCTTAGTGTATATCTAGTGTGTGCGAGACAGTCTCCAAAAACTGCTTTGAGAACGCTCTCTATCCAGAGACTACCATGAGGATGCACTGAATTGTACATTACTTCTTCTTACTTAGTTCTTATAAAGTGACAGTTTGCTTTTAGTTGAGATTTTACAAATTCAGTTACTTTTCCGTAAGGTTAGGGCACTAAAAGCATAGAAGGCACTAAAACATGCCCTGACAAACTAATGGATGCAAACATGACCACAACTGGCACTCTATGTATCAACAGTAATTTATTTGTAAAATGTGTTCTGGCAACTGGTGGCCTGTTCCCCAATTCATCAGTATTCCTGTCACTGCTGATTTACACATTAAGCACTGGCTAATATAAGTCCTGCTCCCTCCATCAACTATTCACCTGTGCTTCTCAAAACAGTCTGTCCACTAATTTTATCCTATTCTATTATTAATATTACCTGTGTCGCAAGTTTTAAAACAACAACAAGGGAACCAGCTATTTTTCTTTGTGCAGCATGCTTTTATCTGATTTTTTACTGTAGCACTTTTTGTTTTGTTGGCAAATGTTAAGTGCATTATTAAAATAAATGTATTATTATTATTAGTACCGTATTCTCCGGACTATAAGTCACACTTTTTCTCATAGTTTGGCTGGTCCTGCGACTTATACTCAGGTGCGACTTAAATATTATTTAATATGTTAAGTTAACATACCAGACACCTTTTCAGTTGGTTGTTTATGCTGAATAACCATCAGTGTGTTAAGTTATCATACCGTACACCTATTCAGCCTGTTGTTCTCTATTCTATTGTTATTATTATAACTTGCCTTTCAAGATGAAATGTTTGTTCTTGGTCTTGGATGTTGTAAAATAAATGTCCCCCCAAAAACTTATAGTCAAGTGCGACTTATACTTATTCTTCTTCATTATGCATTTTTTGGCTGGTGCGACTTATACTCCAGTGCGATTATAGTCCAGAAAATACGGTATTAAAGAAAAGACAAACCGCTCCAGACCACTGCAGACATGGAACCTACTGGGAGCAGCGTGGACCCCCATTTGAGCATGGATCTGTTCACTTTAGGCTGTGGAAACACCCCCAAACCGTTCCATCTCACCCTGTACCACTCCTGTGGAAAGATGCCTTATGTCTCTCTGTCTGCCATACGTGCTGTCAACATGTCTCTAAACCAGACCACACTTCTATGTTCTATATGTACATATGGTAATGATCAGAACTGTGCCAGCCGGGCAAGCCTTGTGGTTAGCCTGTGCACTGGCCAGTCACTGTGCCAACAGTGGTTAGCAACACAGCAGATGAGGCAAACCTGGTGTATTTCTGAATGAATGCTTAAGCCATTTGATGCTATGAGCTAGTTTCCCGTGAACCCTACTTCACTATTGCAAGACTCAAAGAGGAGTCGGCTGATGATCTTACTGCTGCTGTCCGTTTTCCTGCCTCAACTTTGTGGTTCACCAAGAAAGCTGAAACCAGAGAGCATGATTTGCTTGCAATATGTGCTAAGACAAGTGACGTGAGATGAAACAATGCAGCCTGCCACATTAATCTGGGAGTACGTGCTGATTTGCAGTAGCACATGTTGTTTCTCCAAATAACCTTTTGACTGAGACAAATGTCTAGCCTTTAATTTCATGACCTGTCAGCAGCTAATGTTGTCACTTACAGAATCAAAATCTCTATAACTTTGTAATTGTGAATTAGAAACATAAATTACAATTGATTTCACCATTGGAAGCGATGTTTTTTTTTACTGAATGTCAAACTGACCCAAAGTTGTGGTATACAATACATTTGCATGCAGCCTCGCAAATAACATACAAGTCTTTTAGATGGTGCCAGAAAGCACAGTTAAAATGCCTTACGGCATTTTCATAGTAAAAAAAAAAAGCAAGCCACATTGTTCATATCAACATTCCCACCCAGAACAAATCTACCTCAGATGACTCGGTAAACAGATGACACAGGAGGAGTGGAGGCTTCATATAACATTGTGACGCATGTTTCTTTTCCATTCCTCTGTACTTCAAATCAAAAGCAATACATCACAGTGACAGGCCCATTTTTGTCTTAAAATGAAGAACTCACAGTATGTGCAAGTGCAAGAGTGCTAGTAAATTATTTGTTCCCATTGAAAGGTTTTCAGTGCTACTGGGTCAGTCGATGTGAGCAGTGCTGAGGCTGTATTCTATATTTTGTGCAAGGATCTGTTCCGAGTTCCGAATTCCGAACCGGGATTTACAATTGGTCAGTCTCTATAGTTTGGTCAGCTAAATCTTTCATTCGAGTCTGTCTCATTAGAGTTCAAATGGATAGGAATGACCGTCAGATTATACATGGCCCATTCATATAAAAATAAACAGTGTCATGGTTGGGCCAAGTTAAACTGAAATGGATAAAATCACTTGATCAAATTCTGAAATGGTCCGGTCGCCTGCTTGGTAAGCCAAAGCCCTGCATCTTTACACAGTAGACAGGCGAGGAGGATCACTTCCTCCATTTTAAAGGGTGACGTGCACTCCCTCTACAAAAACATAATGTTTTATCTCAAGTATGGGATGGAATCTTAAGCTTGTTTTTTAGGAAGAAATTTATTTATTTTTGTGATTCCAACCTTTGTCTCTTGATTTTATGAAATATTTTTTTGTATCCATATTGTAATTTTTATGGTACCGGCTCCGATATCCGATACCAATATCGAATCGGTGTATCCCTAATTTAAACGTTGCATAACGGTGGTGTGCAAAGTCCATTGTCTGTCAAATCCAGAGCAGACGAGAAGGAGAATCCCCCTCCAGGAGAACAGGGCAAGGCAGGAGACAGCATGGCACAGGCAGCAGGAGCACTCCAAAAACATGCCCCATTACCTTGGAGTAGTATCACTCACAGGGCTGACACTGCACTTCCCCACTGCAGCTACACAGGCTTTCTCTGGGTGAGACTTAAGGGCTTTAAATCCAGCCTCCTGCAGAGTAAACTGTGCACACTTGAAGGAGAAGTAGTCAGACACGACAACAGTGCTACAAAACCACTATGTACACACCCGAGGGGGCTATATTAAGCCTGTCAAGAGCAAAGCAAACAGAATGCTTGCCAAAACAGACAGTGTTAGAGACCACACAAAATGCTAAAAGGATTGCTCATCACACTGCCCACTTATTTTGCATATTATCACAGAAGTTACATTTGAGGTAAATCCAACCACACTTTCTGGCAGCAATTGAAGTGCTTACAGGAATGTGCTGAAATGAGTTTGTCGGCTAATTGTCTTGTAAAGTTAACACTTTACATCTCGCTTACAAAAAATTATTTTACTATAACCGAGTCTTGCAGTCACTTCAGCAAATACACACATAAAGAAATCATTACATTGCTTAGCCAATTCTTTGTAAAACTTTAGATTACAGCCCGCAGTTCCATGTGTATGTATTATTATTACAATTAAGTAATTATACATGTAAGTACAGGTAATTACATGTTAAAGTGCAAGGTGTAAAACATGCAACAAAGGTGTACACAGTGTAACAAAGGTGTACAAAATGTAACAAATGTGTACAAGATGTACCAAAGTGTAAAACATGTAACAAAGGTGTACACAGTGTAACAAAGGTGTACAAAATGTAACAAATGTGTACAAGATGTACCAAAGTGTAAAACATGTAATAAAGGTGTACAAGATGTAACAAATGTGTACACAGTGTAACAAAAGTGTATGACTGAGAACCTATGCAAACAATGGTGTACATGGTGTAACAAAGGTGTACATGGTGTAACAAAGGTGTACATGGTGTAACAAAGGTGTACATGGTGTAACAAAGGTGTACATGGTGTAACAAAGGTGTACATGGTGTAACAAAGGTGTACATGGTGTAACAAAGGTGTACATGGTGTAACAAAGGTGTATATGGTGTAACAAAGGTGTACATGGTGTAACAAAGGTGTATATGGTGTAACAAAGGTGTATATGGTGTAACAAAGGTGTACATGGTGTAACAAAGGTGTACATGGTG